>VKKT01003992.1:50132-61659 GCA_008038995.1 Haliotis laevigata | reverse complement strand
CTGCCTTTTCAACATCTTGGCATCCGCCATATTGTCTAGTACATTGTCAGTAATCTGAAAATAATGTAAAGGATCACATAATCGAATGGTACACTGTCAAGTTTAAGCTTTATACATGGAGGCCTATTGTATGTATAATCTAAATAACTGATCATCTTGGTCATGATTGTTGAAAATTAAAGTAAAATAGTACTTTCGTTTCCAAAGGATTGAAACTGGGCTGCTGCATTCATGGATGCAGAGCTCCAGATAAGATTTAGCTGATGAGGGTACTGTGCCCACTGTATTTTTTTGGAGTGGGTATTATGAATTTTGAGTGGGTATTTCATTTTCCGTTACCCACTGCTTTCAAATATGTGTGTATTTGACATATTTCAGTGATTATACTCACCTAAGTATTATGTCATTGAGTAAGTTTACTATTTAATGTTCTGCCTTATGTCATACCGAAGCAAAACCAACTTAAATACATGTATAATGGAAATGATTTCATAAAAAATCACTCATCCTATACTGACAGTACAACTTGATAGCAATCGAAGTCATTTTCATTACGCAAGCGATTTTGATAAATATATTCAGTACACATTTTTTTGCGTATCTGACATTTTAAGTGCGTAATTGGTACGCAACAATTATTTTCCAATGCGTAGTTGAAATTTTTTGGACCGTATTTTACCTGGATACGCAGCTTATCTGGGCCTCTGTGGATGGCTTAAGACAAACGGAAATGATGCAGTAATGCATAGTTGATAACACTAAAGGCTCGTCTGGTGCACATTGGTTTACATGGTGTACAAGAAATTTGATCACTGATCAAATGTTTGTCAGCTACAAATAGAAACGACCTGCAGCTTAGTCACAGGGCTCCAGATAAGGGCAGTATATGTATAAAATATGCACGATGCGGTGGGAAATAATGTAGAAAACATAGCATATACGCACCATAGCAAGGGTGTACGTACATACTCCTGATGTTGAAAATTTATCTGGAGCCCTATTATTATAGTCCGTTTGACTTCATTTTGGACCGATGAATTGCTCACTAACACAAAACAAATTTTGTAGTCTCATGAAATCGACACACCAACTCTGATCATCAGTCTCATAATATTTGACACCCGAATAAAAAAGTTGCTTAGCAAACGATCATTACTTTGTTGTCACTTTTCGCCATTTCTTACGAGGGAGGACCAATTGCTGGTTGAACAGCCAGGTAATCAACAAGGGTGTGCACTGCAATTTCAATTTCACATTTACAACTCGCACACCTGGCTGTTCTACTAGCAAGTGGTTGGGATGTGTTGTGTGTGAGTGAGTGAGTTTTACGCCGCACTCAGCAATATTCAAGCTATATAGCAGCAGTCTGTAAATAATCAAGTCTGGACCAGACAATCCAGTGATCAACAGCATGAGCTCAAGCAAAATGCATATGAGTTGAAAAATTCATTAAATTGCCATATTAATAGGTTTGGGCAGCACATGCTCTTCATTCTCTTTGCAATTGATGACAAGTAATGTTTCTGTATTCCTACATCACAATCAAAATGTATACCATGATATACATACTGAGACAATATGTCCTGTTACAGTCATATTCAGTTCATTTACACTTGCATAGCCTTGATTCGTGAATATAAGGGAAGTGCGGCAAAAATCAAATTTTAATGCACGATTTCATTTTGTTAAACTGATTAGTTTATTCATTGATTCAGCAAATTGAAAATGCGTAATATTCCACTCATAAATAAAATGTTTGTTTACCAAAGTCATTTGCAATCATAATCCGTTAGTGTGCACACAAAATGTGATGTTACCTTGTTTCGTGAATTACGTAGTCGGGTACAATATATCACTATTACTAGTGTTGGGAATTGGTTGAAATCACACAATTGATGATTGGTACATTACCAACAAGCAATAATCGAAAAATAAATTGGTCAGCATCATTTTTCAGATTTAATTTTTCAGGGTGTTTTCGCAGATAAGATAAGTATAACATGGATCTCTGGGTTTGGGGTTTGTTTTTGTTTTTGTTTGTGTTTGTTTTTTGAGGGTGGGGAGGGCTTCGTTAGAAACTTGTAAATTACATTGCAAATGTCAACCCTAATGTAAAATGATGCAACTTGCTTCTTTAAAGTGATGACTAATAAATATATCATGAACATAAACTTCCTGGGATTGTCAAGAAATATTCAGTCATGAATTTTCAGTTAATGAAGTGAGTTTTGTAGGAATCAAACACGTTTTCAGGCCCTGACAATTTCTAAGGTATGTTCCATCGTCAAGTGTTTCAAACACTAAAACTGTAGCTCCAAAATCGGATATGTTCGATTAGGAGAAAATGTGATCGATTGCTTGGTCGTTTAAATTGGTCGCTGCGACCAATCTTTGATTATTTCAATTAATCGGACCGCCACTACTATGTACGACAGCCCATTGCAGTATAACTGACACTAGGAAAGAAGATGACGAGATGTGAGAAGCTTGGTGCTAACAAAGCGATATCCTTTTTACTTGACATTTTATAAAAACAAAATTTGGTATTAGTCAAATAGTGGTATTAGTCATCTCGGGTTATTTATTTCAGTGCTGGAGAATTAAATGGTAGTGTATTTATGTGTAATGCAGAGATTCAGAACATTTTTGTCAGCGAGGTGTGGCACTGTGTGAAATCAAAGGTAGTATACCGCTTTGGGACGTCACGTACGAGACGAGACTTAATGTAAGAGATAGCATGATAATTACCACAATCCGCGAATCAGGTTATCTACGAATTGAGGTTACGGTTCTGTACTTTGGCATGAATCTGTGGGTACAACTATAAGTATATATAATATGGTATTACTTCCGATATTATCTGAGTTACGTCACAAGATGACAACTTCTATAAGCAAAGTCCTAAGTAAAGTATAAAACATCAGAATAATGTCAAGAGATGATACTCATATTCAATTTTCAAAGGTCAAACTCCCAATTTTCAAAACCCAAATTAGTTTCTTAACCACCTGTTGACCCTAGCCGAGAGCCGCGATATCAGCTGTCTATGACACGCATGATAGACGATAGAAAACAATATTCAGGATATTCATAATCAAGTATAATATCCTGACTTCCTCTGAATGCAAAGAGTATGAACTAAGAGTACCCCAAAGTCTATTTTTGTCAAATGACCATTATTTGTTGACATTTGAACTTCAAAAAATGTGGTCTTCTGCTTGTCCTTGTGAAAATAACACCTGAAAGGATTCCAACAACATCATATTGCAACCATTTGCATTGACAATGTTCACCTCTGTCTAACTTTGTAGTCCCGTTTGGCAGCTGTTATCCAAATAAACAACGTATTGACAGTCTCGTCTTCCCGCCTTGAAATAGAAAGCGCTGAGTTCCGGGCATTACCTCCCTTGATTCTAAAAATAGAAATTATTCACGACCCGGAAAGCCCTCGCTTGCAGTTTACATTCACCATGGTGTTCCAGAAACAAGTATTTATTGCAAGTTGACGGACGTCATTTCATGTCATTGAAGGTAACACACAGTTTTAAACGTACCCGTGTGTTGGTCATTTGTGGATGAATACATTTGTTTTGCTTAAATATATTTGTGATGTCAGTCGCATATGAACTGACATATCAAATCATCACATCAGCTGATGTCACTGATTATCAGTGTCATATTGTCCTACCACATGAAATCAACGATTTAGTAGGTGGACATGCTGAAGGATATACTACTGAATGCGATCCATGGTAATATGTTGACTGACAACAGATGATATCTGCTTTTTGTCTCAGTTGATGTCATTTGTCACAGTTACCTGACAATAATTAATATCGTTGAACCCCATCATATTGTTTTCTTTGCTCATGCCAAGGTGTTGACATATTGCTTCTAATGTTACAATGAAACTGGGAATGAGTTTATAACAGAAAATCCATCCGTTACGTTAATAAAGTAAATGTAGTGAATATATATTTTGTATCTTCCAATGTCATTTCTTAGATTTCAACTCAAGGGTAATTTAAACTAGCTGTTAGTGTCAAATGATTATGTTCCAATAACTGTTCCACCATTCATATATTCTGACATGTTTATAAATATGAAGTTAACAAAGATTTGTTGTTTCATATGTTATGTCTGTTATGTGGATTATAGACCCAGGTTTTCCCTCGTCACCACATGTTCACAAAATTATCATTTAGTCTTCAACATGTTCAAGGTGTTCTAAGGTATTCTTGTCTAAAAATAGAGATGAATCATCACTGAACTGCTGTGTCTGCATAAATTCCTATTTGCACACTCAGGCCTTTTGCACTATATCATGGCAATTACTTAAATTTGTACATAATATTATTAGGGGGTGGGAGGAAATTCACATTGTACATGCTTCTCCATAAAAATCATCATCATCCCCCACCCCCCGTCCCCAATCATAATTATGAATGGTCTCACGGCTATATTTTGTTCATTTACATCTGTAATTTTTAGTCAGTCATTTCCCTATGCTGTGCTAAGGTGGTTTTTCATATTATCATATGTGAAAAAAATAATTGTAAGAGTAGAAACTGTCATAATTTGACTGGCTGGAATGAAGGCTACACTTTTATCTGTTGTTTTAAATAACTCACATCAGGTGTACATTATAATCAGCAAGGAATGCTTCTTAGTTCCTATATTGAGTGAACAAGAATTTGGAGTGGTAACATGCCAGGGTCTGATTTTCAGAAATGAATAAAAATAGGCAGTCCAGAATGGAGGACATCATATGACTGTGTCATTTCAGTGTATATATCAATCGACAATTTATGAATTTCTTCTGGCTATGGAGTGATCAAATCAAATTTGTTTAAAGTTTTATTTCTCTTACACATTCTAGAGAAAGGTTACACTTGTCAGCAGCACATTCCCAACTCAAGATGAACACAGGAAAAAAACAAAAAACTGGCAAGATCAAATCGACGTCAAAGAAACCTCCACGATGTGAGCCCTATATAAGGGGATTCAAAGCTCCATCTGAGAAGGAAAGAACACTGGCAATTGGGTTTGATGGTAAGAACATTCCTCTTGCATACAACCACTCTGACACTGACTTCTTCACACACCTCTCACAACCCACATGTGTCGATGATTGGCTGGCCCAGTATAAAGAGGATGGACAGAGTTTCCGGGGCTTCCTTTGGCAGGTGCCTTGGTTGAGAAGCTCAATGGACACACTGACAAAGAGCCCTTCGACCAAGGTTGGAAAGACGCTGAGTGAGAAGTACCCCAAGGGTAAGATTTATATTGTTCCTGTTGGGAAGTTTGATGAAGAATCTTGCATTGCTTTCGAAGATCTCATCGACTATACTGGAAGATTTCTCTGTGTTCCTGTGGCAACCTTACCTGGATTGAACCTACAGCGGAAAGAAGACAAGATTGTCCTGGAAGAGGTTGATGGTGAGTGTGAGCTTGAGTCAAGGTACAGTGAAGAGTCAAAACATCTGCAGTTAAGCATCAGTTCAGTTCTCCCCATACTGCATGACAGAGTTCCTGAGGATGCTATCTGTGTCATCGGACTTACCATGTATGATCTCTATGGAGAAGATTCCGATTTGTTCATGGCTGGTTTGGGTTCTGCAAGTCAGAAGGTTGCTGTCTTCAGCATCTTCCGATATGATCCCAAACTGACGTTCTCCACTGAGTTTTGGTATGACATCAAAGAAACAGAGGATGTTTCTGACAAGGACAGGAAGAGGATGGTTCTCCAGAGAAGCTGCAAACTTGTAGTCCATGAAATTTGTCATCTTCTGAGGATCGACCACTGTATATATTTTGACTGTTGTATGAACGGGTCGGGCCACCTGGCTGAGGATTTCCGCCAGCCCATGCACCTGTGCCCAGTGGACCTCCACAAGCTGCAGGTTCTCACCGGGATGGATGTGACCGATCGGTATGAAAAGCTGCTGGAGTTCTACAAGAAACATGGGATGGAGAGTGAGGCGGCATGGGTGGAGGGGAGGATCATGTTTATTCGTGAAAAGGAACAGAAGCAGGCGAAGAAAAGTGCTTTGAAATAAAAGGATTAGTAGCTGAACATATTGAACTCAATTGCTTTTTAAGTTTCCAGAAGGACTTTGATAGATAACATGGTTTTACATTTCTGAAGTCAATGTCACTCTTTGTAGTCTTAATGATGACAGTGTAGACAGTCGTCTGTTTCCATAAGCTTATTGTTATAGCAGAGGCTATAAATACATTATATATTGTCTCGCGCCTCAGTTACATGATGGGTTATACCACCGTGTGTACTTTGTGTATTGTGATTATTTGCTTGTGTGATATTCATGTGTCTGATCAAAGTTAAAAATCTTATTTTCTTCTGTACTGGTAATGGATGTTTGAGATTATCGTGTGACTATCCTGTAGGCAGTAAGCTGTGTCCTGTGATATATATTACACAGTGTATGAGTTGGTGGTATTCGATTCATTTTTTGGCTGTTATGCTGTGTGCTGTGATATATATTACACAGTGTATGAGTAGATGTATTCGATTCATATTTTGGCTGAGAAGCTGTGTGCTGTGATATATATTACACAGTGTATGAGTAAATGGTATTAGATTCATATTTTGGCTGTGATGCTGTGATGCTGTTTACTTTTTGTGGCTTGTTTGTACTTTTCATGGCTTGTTTTGAAGCATTGATAATACTTTAAGTTTGACTTGTGATGTATTCTTTACCTGTTTCATCTTGTACATAACTTTACTCACAGCAAGTTTTGATGATATGCAATCAGGAATTATTATTGTCCATGTGTAACTTTGTGATTAATGTCATTTTTGCATTGATCTGCTCTTTACTTTTGTAATAAACTATTATGTAATGAATTGTTTGAGTGGCATTCTAGAAGTTGGTGGTACACGGATGACAAGACTTTATGGATGATCAACTTCTGTATTTTGACAATGGCGACGTTTTGGTATAGATTCTGATACCGTATATGTTTGAAAACAGTATAAGAATCTGTACCGAAACGTCGCCATTGTCAAAATACAGAAGTTGATCATCCATAAAGTCTTGTCATCCCTATTACATATTGGCCATAGTAGGTGTTTTGGGATTGTTCCTCAACAAAAGTAATTTTTTTGTTAGGTTTGTTGTCTAATGTTCAGCACTTTGATGAAGGTCTGTAAATAATCAGGTCTGACAGAATATTCCGTGAATATTCACGACTGACAGCATCTGCATCACTCTAATCAATTGGGATGTGATTGCCTGCATAAACCAAGTCTGCAATCCCATTAGTTGCCCCTTACAAGCATTGGTGACTGAAAACCAATTCTAACCAAGATTTTCATTTGGCAAAACATAGTGAGTGAGTTGGGTTTAACTTGGCTTTCAATGATATTTCTGTTGTACTAAAAGGAAGCTTTTTTCATCAAGCCACAGGCAAGTAAGTTGTTGGTATACAACAGCTCACAGTTTCAAGTGAAAAAGAAATTGTGCCTTTATGGTAGAAACAGATCAACCTTAAAGGCTCAGAAAAGACGCACACCTGGTCCATTATTTATGTCATCTAGCAGTTGTAACATTTTTACATCTTCTCTGATGCTGAATCTGGATGGTCCAGCAGTCCTATTCTAATATCTTACATGGCTGTTACTACAGGGTTATGTTATGAACAGGGAGTATTTCTGGTTTGGTATTATGTTTAATATTTATGTTATGTTTTTGGTCTTTACATTCATCTTGGTGCCTCTGATACCATTTTCTTCATATCTTCTCTTCATATGTGAAGCCCTTTCTGGTGATTCCTACCATGATGTGGCTTGAGTATTGCTAAAAGCAGCGTAAAATTAAACTCATTCATATCGTCTCTGAAATCACAAAGTGTATGATAATAATAATAAGGCCCCTTTTATTGTGCTGATGTCCATGCTGCATGGACATGTTCTAAGAGCATACAACATATTGACATTATTACCCTGGATATCCCAAGCTGCTTGTGAGGCATTAGAAGGTTAATAGTCATATGACTCATCCCACCAGGTACCCATTTTCTGCTGAGTGAACAGATCCTAAAACATGATGCAGAAACTTCATGTACACAGTCCCAACAATGCTGTTGTGAAAACAAATATGAAAGTATAAAGGCCTGTACTAGTTACCATTAAACAATCTTGACAATTTATCATTGTTGATGTGAGAGCATATACAAATATGAGGTTTGCCACCAGGACTAGGAGTCCATTCTTTTGAAATATATATTTTTATTCGTACATGGATGATGAGGAATATGAAAATTGAAAGGTTTTGAATCAAAAGAAATTGCTCAAATTAATCATTTGAAGACAAAATGTCATTGTCAAAGATTTTGAAAAGGATTTCACTTTCCAGTATCAAAAATAATGAAAGAAAACAGACAAAAGTTAAATCAACATTGTTTACTTAAAGTAGAGTAAATCTCATCTTTTTGTTACAGTTCCTGACAACTTGACTCTTGTTCAAACAAGAACACTACCACCTACCAGCACAAGATGGAAGGTGGTGGAAAGTCAAGATCTAGCAAATCCAAGACAAAAATGAAAGATTCTAGATATGTACCCTATGCCCGAGGATTCAAGGTGCCTGGCAAGGTTGCACGAATGAAAGCCATCGGGTTTGATGTTGATGGAATTCCACCTCAGTACCATCCCTCTTCAGACACAAACTTCTTCACATCAGTTCCACAACCAACATCTGTTGATGACTGGTTGGCTCAGTACGACGAAGAAGGGCAGACGTACTCAGCATTTCTTGATGAATGTCCATGGTTGTCTACGAGGAAGGTCACAGGCATGAAACACAGATTTGTATCCAAAGGGACAACAATGAAACAGAAATATCCAGAGGGAAAAATATACATAGTGCCAGTTGGAAACTTTGATGGCAAGTCAGGTATTGTGTTTGATGATCTTGTTGACTATGCAAACAGATTTCTGTGCCTCCCTGTGGCAGTCTTACCAGAAATGAAATTAGAATTTTCAAAAGATCAGCTTTTTCTAACAGAAGAGGCGTCGGTTCATCCATCAGGTAGAAAGAGCCGTGCCCGTCGTGCTAACATAGATATACGTTATCATTCCAAAAGCAAACATCTGCAGATAGATGTGGTGTCAGTTCTCCAAGAACTGAGGAGGAAGATTCCGCAAGATGCTCTCTGTGTGATTGGTCTGACAATGTATGACCTGTACGGTGATGATACAGATCTATTTGTTGCTGGAATGGCTGCTGGCAATCACAATGTTGCTGTCTTCAGTGTACTCAGGTATGACCCAAGGCTGACATTCTCTAAGGAGTTCTGGTACGACATCAAACAGACAGAAAAGGTCTCTGACCAGGACAGACAGAAGCTGGTTCTCCAGAGAAGCTGTAAATTGGTTGTTCATGAAATCAATCATCTTCTAGGGATCGACCACTGTATTTATTTTGACTGTTGTATGAACGGGTCTGGCCACCTGGCTGAGGATTTTCAGCAGCCCATGCATCTGTGCCCAGTGGACCTCCACAAGCTGCAGGTCCTGACAGGGATGGATGTGACCAATCGGTACAAGAAGCTGCTGGAGTTCTACAAGAAACATTGGTTTGAGAGTGAGGCGGGGTGGGTGGCGAGGAGGATCCTGTATATTCAGGAAGAGGCACAGAAACAGGGGAAGGCAATTCAACTGAAATCACATGGTGATTATTTATAAGGTTTGGGTCCAAATATGTCTGTTGTCTGTATTTCTCATACTTCAACTTTTGTTTGTTTTGTAAAAGTTAAAAAGTTAAAATATGAGAAACTCTATGATTGGATCTAAGTTGCAGTCATGAAGTTGTAATCATAGTGGCCTGTGTGAAATTAGACATTGTCTCTGTGAAAATTGTTCTCTGAGAATATTGCTCTATTTGATGTCATAACAAAGTCTGAGTCAACAATTTGACACTGGAATTTGTAGAAATAACTTTTTCCCAAAATGTGTTCCCTCACCACCATAAAATATTACACTGTCAGCTCCAAACAGCCACAGTCTATGATGTGAAAGTTTTTGGATTACCTTGCCTTATATTTCAAGACATTAACTTATTTATTGTTAAAGTTGATAAAAATCCCTTTGCAACATGATCACATTTGAAAAACATTGAATCTACTCTCTCTGACCTGTTAAGTTGACTTAGTGTTTACTCATGGCCATTCTATTTTTAAGACATAGAAGATGGTCACATGTCTCAGGATCCGCTTGAGAAAATGGAAGCTAGTGGTAAAACAAGGAAGAAAAGCAGGTTCAGGTCCAGGAAGTCCAGAAGATATGTGCCTTATGTTAAAGGATTCAAAGTTCCTACCATTAAGGAAAGAACAGATGCTATAGGATTTGATACAAACAACATCCCACCCCAGTACCGTCCAATATCAGACATCACTGTCTTTGCTGCCATTCCCCGACCAACCTCCATTGATGATTGGCTGGCTCAGTATAACGTGAAAGGACAGTCCTTTTCAGATTATGTTCAACATTGCCCTTGGATGTCAAACATAAAGTACAAGAGGATGAATCACAAGTTTGTCCCTGATGGAAAGACATTGTGTGAGAAGTACCCAGAAGGGAAAATTTATGTTGTGCAAGTCGGGAACTTTGATGAAAATTCTTGTTTTGATTTTGCTGAGCTTGTTGATTACGCAAGGAGGTACCTATGTCTGCCGATAAAAACACTGCCAGAACTGAAGCTTGAATTTTCAAACCAACAACTTGTCCTGCTTGATGATCCTGATGTTAGTCCTGTGATAAAGACCAGATATAATTCAGAGTTCAGACATTTCCAGATGGATGTTGGAGCTGTTCTCTCTGAACTGAACCGGAATCTGCCCCCTGATGCCCTGTGTTTAGTTGGACTGACCATGTATGATCTATATGGGGGTGATACAGATTTGTTTGTTGCAGGAATGGCATCCGGAAAACAAAATGTCGCCATCTTTAGTGTGCACAGATATGACCCAAGACTTACTTTCTCCACTGAATTCTGGTATGATATTAACAAAACTGAGAGTGTGCCAGATCAAGACAGAAGACAGGTTATTCTTCAACGCAGTTGTAAACTTGTAGTCCATGAAATTTGTCATCTTCTTGGCATTGGGCATTGTATATATTTTGACTGTTGTATGAACGGGTCTGGCCATCTGGCGGAGGATTTCCGCCAGCCCATGCACCTGTGCCCAGTGGACCTCCACAAGCTGCAGGTCCTGACAGGGATGGATGTGACCGATCGGTACAAGAAGCTGCTGGAGTTTTACAAGAAACATGGGTTTGAGAGTGAGGCGGCGTGGGTGGAGGGGAGGATCATGTTTATACAGGCAGAGAAACATAAGTAAGATCCGTTTTAGAGAAAGGATGTATAATATGGGAATAGCATTTTGTCTTTTCTCAGTAACTAACTGATGTCATTTCAAGGTGAGGTGAGGTGAAATTAAGTTTTAAAGTCGTGCTTGAGAATATTTCGCTCATATGACGACGTGCATGCATGTGTATGTGTAT
>VKKT01003991.1:211166-221667 GCA_008038995.1 Haliotis laevigata | reverse complement strand
TGTGACTGTTAGCTTTTGATATAGCAGAACAGAAGGTGATTTCCATAAATCCCTAGGGGGTTTACGTCCCACTATCTTGGCTGTATGACGTCTGCCAGTGACTGACATTGTAAGCAACGGACAACGCCGCAAGGATATGTCGCCATCGACAAAGTCAGTGAGTTCAGCGAGACCGACTAACAGCAAGGAATTAGTAAGGAATCACCGTGGATCTGATTTCACCAAACCGTGACTACGTGATGGCTGGAGGCAACACAAGTGAAATACCCCAGCGGTAAATGAATTTATATCTTACACGATATAAAATAAGACATCTTAACTGTATACTCCCGATGCACCTGCTTTGGCACAAGATTGAAAGTCCTTTCTCGGTTTTATTGACTTTTATAGACAGTAAAAATGACTTTGGAATATGATTGTCGATGCAAATGAATTTTTCAACATTCTGTTTAAGTGAGCTACGAACCTTGATTCCTTTGGCAACGACACTTACGCATTTTTTTGACGATAGAATAATTTTCATCAACGCAAATACCACTTAAGAGCATTTATCTTCAAGAAAACATCCTTATTTCCATATGGGGTATTTTTAATCGCATGGATAAAAGCTTTAGTTTGCTAATTTTACGTAATTTCACTGAACTTTCAATGTGCATGGAAATTATAGAGCTGCGACGTCATCCAACGTGATTGACGTGAAAACGAAGGAGCCCTGAGGTGCAACTCGCGATTCATTTTGCAGAAAGTACGTGACATGTCATAAAATTGTAATTCATTAAGTTTTTTCAGGAGTTAAACATACATCGCGTCCCTGTCGAGTTGCTGATTAATCTTCTATTCTCGGCTGCTTTGCCAGGTTCGGGCTCTCCTTTGACTTCATATACATTTCAGAATAATAATGGATGTAAAACCCACAACGGCTTGACCGGCAGGAAATACAAACACAATGAATAAGTTGATGAAGAGAGGAATATTGTTCTAGCTCTTTGACGTGCAAGCTTGTTAAGTTTTAGTTTTGTTATAATGCATTATGTTTATTTAATTTGACAGATATAATCCAGTTTTTATATGTTTTGGAATAATTATTATCTGTGGATCTCAAAGTGGATTTTGACTCGTTGCCAACATACTAAATCGTTAGATTGATATGTTTGTCTTCGGCTGGGCAAAGTTATCTTTTGTACTTTGTAAAATGTAAAATCAGTATATTCCACACATATTTCTTGAATAACATCTTACAAACAAAACTGTTTCAATCCTTTGTTTTAACTAAAGTCGACAAATGCTATTGATGTCATATGATGTCTTTTAGCGGCATGTAGAAGTTGTTATGGGAAAGAATAAAGAAGCTTAAATCCATAAAATATCTTGGTCAAATGTTATTTAGCTCTGGATAAGTGAGTAGCTATGGTTGTTCGTATGTGATGCTTCTTGGTGTGATGCTTCTTGCTTGTGATGCTTCTCGTAATTGATGCATCGTGTGTGTGATATTTCTTGAACATGACGCTTCTTGTGTGTGATGTTTCGTGTGCGTGGTATTTCTTGCATGGAATGCTTCTTGTATGTGATGCTTTGTCTGCGTGTTATAGCCTGCATGGAATGCTTCTTGTATGTGATGCTTCGTGTGCATGGTATAGCTTTCATGGACTGCTTCTTGTATGTGATGCTTCGTGTGCGTGGTCTTTCTTGCATTGAATGCTTCTTGTGTGTGATGCTTCGTGTGCGTGGTATAGCCTGCATGGAATGCTTCTTGTGTGTGATGCTTCGTGTGCATGGTATAGCTTGAATGGAATGCTTTTTGTGTGTGATGCTTTCGTGTACGTTGTATTTCTTGCATGGAATGCTTCTTGTATGTGATGCTTCGTGTGCGTGGTATTTCTTGCATGGAATACTTCTTGTGTGTGATGATTCGTGTACGTGGTAATTCTTGCATTGAATGCTTCTGTATGTGATGATTCGTGTGCATGGTATAGCTTGCATGGAAAGCTTCTTGTGTGTGATGCTTCGTGTGCGTGGTATTTCTTGCTTGTAATGCGTCTTGTGTGTGATGCTTCGTGTGTCTGTGTGAGGCTCCTTGCCTTTGATGTCTCTTGTATGTGATGTTTCTTCAGCATATTCAAAGCTGACGTGTTCTCTATCAGTATCCACACTAAAAACGTTTCTGTTACGAAACCACGTTGTTTCCATTTGGTGGAAACAGTATGGTCAAGCCAGTACCACTGCCACTCTAACATATGATCAGCGTTCATGATCCAGAGTTAAGTACCATATATAACTTTTTGTAATTGAAGTCTACTATCATCGATTTGAGACCCATGTTTCCAAATCTGTTTAGATATAATGGAATATCAATATCCCAGGCCAATACCCTATGTGTACAGAACATGGAAATGAAACATTTATTGACAGGATCAATAAAAGGGAATGTATCTGACCAATAGCTATACTAGCAATTAACGGAGATGATGCAGTATTGATATTGCAATTGCCTTCTATCATTAGTCTTGCATCAACAAACTCATATCTATAATCATTACATTATGTGATTCACACCTATCCCTATCACGGGACACTGTATACAACGCTTCCTTGGCGTTCTTGTGAAATTTCCCCCGCTTGTTCTTACACAGAAGAATGAGCAACCATCAAACGGAGGGATTGAATGGCGTTGATTGCTGGCCCCACTAAATCACTCAGCGAACCGTAATAAATTTTTCACAGCAGACAAGCTAAGATCAACAGGCAGCATAAACGCGCGCAATGTGTGAAACAAATCCTTCGATTATTGCCAAATTGCCTGACAGTGATTCTTTGAAATCATTACAAAACCTTCACCGCCAATCAAGTGGAGGCCCAGACAGGAGCAGGAGCAAGCAAGTATTGTAATAAACCAATTTTCTTCAATAGCCATGACGGATAACCTGAGGTGCTAGACTTGATTGCGGTCGTATCCTCGCTGACATAGACCATTGCGGCGCGACACCAGTTATCTCCCTTTGTCCCGTTATACTGATTTATGATTGACAGGTAAATAATGTATGTTTCATTTTCTGGTGGGTAAACAGGGTTTCGTTGAGGTCTCTAATCGTCTCGTAAAACACGATATCAAAGAGGATTACGTATTGATCAGCATCGCTGTTGATGCTACATATAAAGGCACAGGAAATATGATATGGAGTTAATACCACAAACATGTTGTAGTCTTTCCGCCCACGTTACAGTTTGTTACTGGTCACGGTGTTCTCTTCAAAGATGTAAAAAGTAAAACTCTTTTTAAAGAATGCATAGGCGTTCATGGACTCTACAATGGCACAGCACTTGTGCAAGCGAACAGATGCGCCGTTGTTCAAGTGAGTGAGTGATTTGTGTTTTACGCCGCTCTACAAAGTGTTTTATCAGTATTAGGGAATAGATACAAGTCGCAGACTTCTACCATTTTGGTGGAACCATCGGGCACGGGTATTGAGCTGAAGAACTTTTAAATAGATAAAACCGGGACGAACAGGCATTCAAACAAACGTGGGATCCCAGCTTCACCAAGGGACGCAACTCTATACAGCGAACTGCGGCGACTTAGACAACCGAACCACTCATGCCACCGCGCTGCACGAGGCAAACTAAAGGGAAAAAGAGTCACGGCCATGAAATGTTTACTGATGTTTTGCAACCTAATCGACATTAAGAGGGATGTACCACGTGCACGTATTCTGCCATTTGACGGTGGAAATCTTTGTTCTACTACTCCAAAGACCCGGATCATTCCCACATCAGACTGAGTGACTGTCGTGTATAACATCTACTACACGACAGTGTTGGTGTTGCTCAGAATACCATTCACAGGTACTCGTAAACATCCCGG
The DNA here is from genome assembly GCA_008038995.1 of Haliotis laevigata. NCBI lineage: Eukaryota > Metazoa > Mollusca > Gastropoda > Lepetellida > Haliotidae > Haliotis > Haliotis laevigata. The sequence goes on along the minus strand of VKKT01003991.1, from coordinate 217,808 downwards.
TTAGAATTGGTCTTCAGCAGTCCATGATGAAAGGTCGTAGACTGATTGTCACACAATGGGTTGATGCACGTCAGTGTATTCCTCATCAATGCTCATAATGTCAACCACTCGTCCAGATGGAATGTGGTATGAAACCATAGACAATCTCGGGTCTGTGCGTTAAACTACGCACAAACACAGCCTTTAGATCCTGAAACACTCTAGCTAGTTTTATTAAGAACAGATCCAAACCTGACGAATCGGCACAAGGCTACTGGAAGATGTAAGTGTTGTGTGAGGTCTGCGTATGATGCTTTAATAACTTGGTGTCACCTTGCAATGCGAACAGACAGCTTCTGATGTTGTGTCTGGAGTTGATTGACAGGCAATTTGTCAACTTCCTACCCAACTGAAATGAGTTTTACACGATACATAAATACTCCTGAATTGGTTGTCGAGTTTATGACACGCAACATCACATACTGAGGACCTTTTAAGGAAATGAAATATTATAAATAATAATTTAAAATGTTCACTTTCTGGATGGGTGAATAGAAGCTTTTGCTTTCTAGCGACTAAACTTTTTCGTCTAGTTGTGTGTAAAATTATGAACGGATGTTGAACAGATCTGACACCATTTTGATCACTGAGGAGTCCAATTTGGAATATCCTTCAAGTGTGTACCTGGAAACATTTTTAAAACTTTACTGATGCCTTGAACGTTGCCACCTTAACCAAACAATACTTGAAGAAGAGTCGCATGTGCTGGGAAATCATGGATATAAGGCTTGCTCGGAGGTACTTCAGTTATGGAAATGAAGACTTGAAGGATGGAGCTGCTGCAAGATTGCTCAATGTAAACGGGAAGGTGGACACCATGTCATGTATTATTGTGGAGAGTGTAGCTGTCAGTTATTGTATTCATTACTGGGTGGGTGATGGATGACTAGTGCAAGTACCATGCTCGACGTTCTATATTACAGATGTGCTGCTCTTATTGCTCACGTCATAAATGTATATGGAGGGGTTGGAGTTACACTAGATCTGTTGGTTATTTCTGTTTAAGTGGCATTTATCGAAGATACGTGTGTTTCATGTCTTTCATTCGTGTAATCCGATAACTGGCAACCCTCAAGCTACATCGGATTACCGAGTGCCAGAGCTTTGCAATTACTGTGACACTTAACGGCGAAATATTGAACTTGTCAGTTGAACCTAGCTCTGTAAAAGCGTTACACATTTGATTATAACTATTCGTAGAGATATCCTTTCAACCACGGCCATTAAAGACAGGTGTACAGTTGGTGGCAAGTGACCACGTTTTACAGCTAACATATATTGCTTCAAAAAAATCATTGTTATCACGCCCACGCTAGTCATCAAGCGTGTGTGAGAACATTCCCAGTATATCTCGTCAGAGGTCCTTCCGGCTGAAGGCGACACTCTCTTCATAAAGGGATCGGTGTTCAATTGTGAAAAATGTGTCATAAGTATTTTTTAAGAATGGATATTCAAGTCGTTAACATATTTGTAATAGGGTCTCTTAATGATTTATATGGGTCACCCTGCCTCATGTTTCAACAAATTGTTGTCCTCGGTTAAAGACACAGACAATTACAAGTGAGTGAGTGAGTGAGTGAGGTTTGGTGACGTTCCACACCAGCCCAGCCCTTCTTTTAACCGATTGCTATTTCTGATCATAAACATATCCTAATATGTGGGGCGGTGGGGTAGCCTAGTGGTTAAAGCTTTCGATCGTCACGCCGAGGACCCGGATTCGATTGCCCACATGGGTACAATGTATGAAGCCCATTTCTGTTGTCGCGCCCTATGACAGGATGTTGGGTACATCAGATCAAATCACAGCTTTATGTTGTTCGATTTCCTGGGCTCAGTGTTCATGGGTTTAACCCAGTGAGCAAATTTTAAAACCTGCATTACTTCGGGTCTTCTTCCCTCATCAGAAACAGAATCAAATGAATTATACTTATCAATTATCTACACGCGGATACAATCGTTGATAGCAGTAGACATTTGCATGGCAACAACCACCAAATGTAATCCCCTGACTGGCAGTCGGAGAAACAATCAGCTTGTTGTAAGCACAACGCAATACGGCGTTTGAGTCATTCTACACTGGGCACAAATCTACATCGTTTAGATATGTAACCATAGAAACTAATCACACAGATGACATGACATTAAGAATGCAATGTCATTTCGTTCGTGTTCAATGTTACAAAGAGCGACATTGCCACAAATACTCTCCCATCACAATTGTTTGAATTTGTTCATAAACTGAAAAAACATCTTTATGAGAAAATAGTTGATAAGATCTTTCTGTTTATTGTTGAAGTCTTCGTATATTTAGACCTGGGGGTCTGTTTGCCTTTTACCGAGCGTCTGTATTTGAGCTACGATTGGGGATATATGTAAGTTTCCTACCGTTCAAAAACATGTTAATCAGTTAACAAACAAATGTTGGCTGAGCCGGACATATCTGACAACGTCAGTACGTCAATCACATTTGTACAAAAGTTATCAAATATCTGAAAAATATAACATAAAACTGATTTTCCATTAAACAAAACACACAATATATTTGTCCCTGTTTTGTTATAGCCAGAAGCTCAGTGGGAGACATCTAGGAGCTTCGGCTTGTGTAATTACTGTAGGCAAACTCCAATATCAAACCAGTTTTTGTGTGGAATGCCAATGATAGGAATTTATTTTAAGCATATCGTCTACAGTATTAACCGGGGGAAATGGCTTCAGAGAGACTTAACAGTAATCATGTCTGATCTATTTGTGTATGCTGGGAACAAGGTATTGCTTCACATGCAGATAACTGTTTATATCTCGTGTCATTATTAATTCAAACACAGATTCACACTGAAATACACGGACAGAATGATATCTAATTATACATTCGTTCTTGAACATATGTCCGTTTAAAATGCCTTCGTTATTATTATATTATTATAAGTTAATGTCAAGTTTGTGTTGAATGTCTATAGAGCAGGGAGTCACAAAGTATGTGCTTTGTGAGTTTCATGACGTCCTAGCAGTAGAAACTGGCAACAAACACTACTCTGTAATATTGTAGTATGTCACCTTACTTTTTACCGTCAGTCTGTGTTCACATTTTAAGAAACATAAGAACAGGACCACTTGTTGTACAAGTCTGTGTAATGTTGTTCTGTGTAAAGCTATCTCAGAAGTGTTTAATGCTGGTTGTTAACTCTGTCTGTGTAATTTGGTTATATTCCCACGTATTACGCCTACAAGACAGAGACATCGGGCCTGTGAATCTACCTCTTTTATGCTCCATCATGCGTACGGCTAGACATGGCCACTTCTCACACACACCAGACTGGAGCTGCTGGCTTATTCACGCCAGTGATGGACAAACAACTGCGAGTAGTCGTGGTCAGATCAATGGACTTAAGTTGGTTACAATGTCAACTGGGAGCAGTAGCCTCGACTGAGTGGTCATTTCACACTGGGGAAAAGACGATCTCAAACCTAATCATCTATTTGGGCTGGGATTTCCTCGTCCTTGATTGTTGTAATTGTAGGGGAGGGACAGGGGGTAGTGTGGAAGGAGGAGGATTATGGGTGATGGGCAGGGAGAGCCAAAGAGAAGTCAGCATCCCTGGCACTCACAGGAATGTATCTGAAGTATTTCATTGGGACCTGAACGTACGAAACGTGAAACTTTGTTTGTACAATCTAGGAGTGTTAGTACGAGGACGCTGTCTAAAAGTGTTTGACCTTTGAAGTTTAAAGGAAAGTGACATCATTGGCATTACCATGTGTGTCACCTCTGGAGGCATCAGTGCCATTGGTATCAACTTTAGCATTACCCTTGAGTGTTGAAAACATCACTGGCATCTTCATCAGATTCACTACTGACACCAACATTGACATCGCCATCACTATTGACATCAACATACACATCCCCATCTACATTCATGAGCATCTCCATTGACATCAACAACGGCTTCAGCATTGGCATGCCAAAAATCTACGCATCAATGAGAAAGCTTAAGACTAAATCCTTGTATCATTCGCTTCATGCTGTTGAATTAAACTGCTGCAGAAAATCATTTTGCTTCATTGGGAAACAACATGAAGGGCAGGGATCAATACACGTTTGTGAATTTATAATCACAATCTAGGAATTCGCGAGATCTGAACCTTCCCGTTCAGTACCAATAGATAGTTAAGCCATTAAATACTACTACGAATACTACTACATCATACTCATGAGCATGTGGTTATGATTCACAATAAAAAAAGCCATGTTACTAGGTGTTCTCAAAAAGATGAACGTATTCAGTTCCACTTGTGGCACTTGTCACTCAAACACGCAGAGGCACGTCAAGTATACACCGTGGATAATAGTGGTGCGAGTCAAAATAGGGAACTGTGTCGGACCTCAGGTTCGTCACTGACGGGTCATTTTGGGAAATACCCTCCACGCGTCTACATAAAATTCTCATATCAAAGCTTCGTTAACGCCATCAGTCTTGTAACGAAACAATATGTAGCAATGGTCGCATGACGTCCTTTAAAATGCAAACACAAAAGATTGGACACTAACCGTCATAGAGCAGTGACCACTACAGGCAGATGGTAGGTGTGAATAATTTTCAGACAGAGGAAACGAAACTAAACATTCATTGTTATATGTCTGTAAGACCAATATCGTGGGCTGTATTTAATATAGCACTTATTAACCGACATGAAATGGCAATCGTGGTGGGCCATGTTATACACTGATCGTATGTAGGTAATGAAATATGGTCTGATATTTATCTGAACTTAATTACAGTAAAGTGGAAATTGAACCTGGAGTAATGAGCTTGTATTTGTTATATGGAGAATGGGAACCAATTACAAGATAATATGTGGTTTACAAGTTTGAATATATTCCATCAGCGACAACTGATAGTGTTGTAGGACAATTAACATGAAGCTCACATTGGTAGAAGCTATTATCATCTTCATCTATCACTTACGGCGATCAAAAGTCCTGTTACTTTCGTTACCCTGATTTCGCAAAACTGTCTAATGTATTCCAAGCCATCCCTTTCTCTTGGATGTTTATGGATCACAAGGCAAAGTAAGTGATACAAAAGAATGTATCTGTTTTCAAAAACGACAAACTCAATTCACATCAAAAGAATTCCCGTCGCTTATGGTGAATATGAAGAAGTGCATGCAAACAGATAAACAATTAACGAGTCCCGTGGGGGTATCTGATGGAGCAATACACAGAATATGCAGAAAGTGAGGAACAGCTCTGCGGCGCTTGAGAAAAGGAGCCCCTTTTGATCTCACTACTAAAAGCGCTTATGGCATCGACAAAAGAAGATCGATATCCCAAAACATGTTTCGAAAGAAGCAAATAGGCTAATTTGGCCCGAACGTGCCTCCATACGTCTTCTGTCCCGAGCCAGGAATCTTGAAATGCAGTAACATTGCTAATCTCCTTGATTCAATGGAGTTCATTTTCTGAGCTTATGGATTGATCATGAACCAAATATGAACAATCAGGGCTGGTTCTGGTTGAACCTTGGTCAAATTGTGCCACTCTACCAATACTTTAATTTGCTGCGGTCGCTAGTTTTATTATCGAGAGATACTGCCCTGCGGCTGAGATGTCTTCGCATCCTCTCAGTCCCAATTGATGATAATTTTTCATGTTATGCTCAAACACAGCTCCGAGATTGCTTTTTACTGCTCCTCCGTCAAGTAGACGTGAAAAGAAGTAGCACTATTATCGCCGTGAAGCGCTTGCATTTATTGAATAGAGAAATCGTCTCACAAACTAAGTGATAGACATAACTAATCGATAAATTGTAATCGACTTTCTTTAGTAGTATCTCTATCTAATTCAAACTTGACGTAGCCTTTGCCCTTCGGTGGAGTTGATCTGTAGATCGAGGCACACAAAATACTTTCATTTCAAATTTCCGGACCTTTCGCAACAGGCTGATTTGCATCTTCAACTAAACTAAGATTAGAGGTCCAGTGCTATGAGATAAATTTACTGATCTTGAAATGTTTCCATAGCAGATCAAGGGACATCTTTGCTCCTGCCTAAAACATATCTCGTCATAAACAGATCACAATATTCCGGGGCACGTTTATATCGTATAATAAAATTCCGTTCTTAATCCAGAACAACATAAAAGTTGAAAGGATTATAGACACTGTCAAAGATTAGCTTGGTTTATTTTCATGAAACTTTAGAACTTGAATGGAATGGCATTTTGATGAGAAAGGTTCGTATTTTGACAGTTGAAGGGTTTCACCTTTATCTGTCCTATAAAGACGAATTGGTTCGATTTTATAAGAATGCAATTTCCAAATAATTTGTACTTTGCTAGATGGGGTGTTCATCAAAGAAACCCACACTCGCCTAGTGTCGGTTACACAATCACTATCACGGGAACAGTGGCTAAGTAGCTAGTTGAACCCCTTCAAGAAGACTTAATTTCTTATCTATGACGCACCTTTCCTAATCGTAAATAAGTTGCAAGTTATTTCGTGGAATTTGATAGACTGACAGATAATATGTTGTATTTATGTTCGCATACACACAACCTGATAATGCAATGACTTATTTTACATAAATTAGAAATTGGTCTTTTA
>VKKT01003987.1:71283-82554 GCA_008038995.1 Haliotis laevigata | reverse complement strand
GCTTTTTCATATGTGTTGACTATGCCTCGTCCATTGATTAACATCTTACGTGTCTTTCTTTCCTAAAGTTTATGTTGAGATATGTAAAAGAGTATGATACCTGATAACCATAGAAAGGCATCGTATTAAATGTCTCAAAATATATAGGTGGCATGACCATCTGATCGCGAAGATCGGCAGGACTGTATATTATTTGTAAATTGTTATGACATGCCCAGTATAATTGTCCTAAAGGAATATCTGATCTTAGTTGATATCTCTATCCCCCAGTCCGACCCCAACGGTTGTCTGTGACACCCGACCAGGTTTTGCTTTTGAGACGAACCCTCCTATCTATTTCTTTTTATATTGACAGTGAAACTCCATGGTAGCTACATCCTTAATAGTTGCAGCATGAAAGTTATTATTTTTTACGCCAGCTATCGTTTCATAATGAAGCTACATCTAATTTCAAATTGGGAATTTAAAAAGTGTCCTCTGTAATACAATATCGTCGCACACTAATTTGCATAAAGCCATGGTCTGTTCCAAATTAATCGTTTTGGACTTGGAAAAAACCCTGCATTGCTCATTTTTGCACTAATCTCTCCTCAGTAAAGTCCTTTCTCTACGTTTCCTATGTCCCAACCACTGAGACTGTAGTTAGGCCAAACTTAGTTTAACAGATATTTCACACTTGCACATATCATCTACATAAATTGTAGAGATAAATGAGAAAATACATTTTTTTTCTATTTCTGACTGTACTTTAATACTCTGCGAGTCTTAAAAATCCAAAGAATCTTATGATTCACTTCTTTTACCCAAAAGAAGGTGGTCCCCTTTGTATAGATGCAGTGTCAGAAGATTGAAGAGTTGCCAGGGGGTGGATCAAACAGTATCAGAATCCAAATAGATGGCTGACCCACCACCTGTCTGTCAGATTCAAGCAATAACATGTTAGTCAGGATTAGGAAAAATATGTTATTTTTATGATAAAATTGATATATCTGAGGGCCGTCCCAACTGTCCCCTCTGATGCACTATTTGGCTTCGGTCATGATAGTTAGGCTTTATTGGAGACAGTCACACATAGCCAGTGATCACGTGGGACGCTGGCGCGGGAAGGGAAGGGGCCCGTTTTGGGTGTTCTTTAGACTGTTCGTTAGAGAACAATAGAACAGAGGTTTCCACTTTAACGCAGAAGATAAGGGAGATAAGCAATAACGTACGGGTCAGGATAAGCATAAAATATCAATTTTATCATAAAAATTACATTTATATGATTACTTATACGCGACTGATTTATGAGTACACAAATGTTTATGCTTGTTACAAGTCATGCGGAGTGAAACATATTTCTTACAGTCGCTTACTTCCCAAGTGAAACACATGATGACTGCTATAAGATGCACTGAGTGCAACTGTTACTGAAGGTAACCTGCACCAGCCATTTTTAACATGCTCCAGTGCAGGTTGTAAATAGCGAAATTGCATTGATTGGATGACATAGGTAGAAGATTGATGTTACACAGTGCACTGTGTAGGTAGAGAAGTGTAAGATATTACACTGTAAGATATTGAGCTGGTGTAAATATGAGTGTTAAACTGAGCAAGTGCTAAGCAGGGGAAGATAGGAGTTTCAGAGGGCACTCAGCAGGCACAAATATAGGTGTTGTTGGGGTCACTACGTAGAAAGATAGCTTAATCTTTACAATTCACATAACTGAACTTGAAATGGTTTTGATAAGCTAATTTTATGTTGACAAGTTTCATATACAATGTCTAATCATCACATGTTGCTTTCAGTGATTCAAGGAAAATACAAGCTAACAGAGCAGGAACTGTTTGCACAAAACGTCACCCTGTATCTAAACTGGATGATGTGAACAAACGTGGACGGAAGAAAAAGACTAACCCGGAGAAGGAAGAACAGGCTGAAGAGAAGTCTGGAAATGTTGATGTCAAGGTAGAAGAGAAGCCTGCCACCGTAGACGAAGAAGAAAAGAAGAAGAAAAAGAAGAGAAAGAAAAAAGACCCTCAAGATCAAAAGAATAAGTTCCTGGGTTTGTGGGGAGATGAGGATATGACAGAAGAAATGAAGGAGGAGTTAAATAAACAGGAAAGAAAAATGGAGGCTGAAGCTGCTGCTCGAAGGAAGATAGAGTTTTATCTTAAAGATGTGAAGAAGCAAGAGGGTGAAGCTGAGGCACAGGCTGTCAAGAAAGGACCTACTTCTTTCCAGGCTGCATTTGAGCAGTTATTGAATGAACCACCGAGTAGTATGCCAGAAAGCCCGGAGCCAATCACTAAGAAGATGAAGAAACCAAGCCAGTCTCCAAGTTCGGATGGAGAACCGCCAGCTAAAAAAAAGAAAGCTGGGCAGGCTGTTCATTCTGTGATTCCACTGGATCAGATCAAAGCTCTAACAGCTGCTGGTGACAAGATAGGATTCCTACAACAACTCAATGACATGGAGAGGAAGAAAGTGCCCAAAAGTCAACTCCAGTCATACCTTCAACAGGGAAATAACATAACAGAGCTCAGACACAAAATAGAACAAATAGCAGCTACTAACGAACAGTTCAACAAGACAATTTCTGCTAGCTCCTCCTCCTCATCACTACATCAGGGATCCCTAATTCAGAACGGTCATGATGCATACTCACTACCACATCACACAGGTGCTTCCAACTGGCCAAGTCCTCCATCTACAACTGGCAATGTTGGGTCTGCTGGACTTGGCCGTCAGCAAACCCTTAATGGGGTGCCGTCTGGAATAAGGCCTATAGAGGCTGTCTATAAGAAATCACAACAGAAACGAACACTTTCCAATATACACAAAAAGCCGGCCAAAGTTATTCCACTTGCTAATATCTCACATATACTTGGTTGTCGAAGTATTTCAGAAGTTGTTGGTAGTGGGGCTTCTGTACAAGCTGATGTCCCCGACTTGAAGACTGTATCTGTTTGTCAGACGTCAGTCCACAGCAGTGACATGGTGTTTTCGTCCTCGCCCAGTAACAACATGCATTCATCTCACCTTCAGCAACAGCTGCAACAACATCATGCACAGTCATCACCACAACCACCTAAACTGCAACCAGTACAGAACCAACAGTGTCCACAAGACACCATTCATGAGCATCCCCCTCAACTGTCGCCCTCACAGCCACCGGTTCTGTCTCAGCAAGCTGGCTTATCCCACCTATCTCAGCAGCTCCTGTTGCAAAAGATGAACCCTGAGGAACTTCTTCAGCAGTACCAGCTTAAGCAGCAGAAGAGCAAGTCTCAGCTGGAAAGGCAGCAGCAGCTTTTGCAGAGGATCCAGGAACAGCAACAGTCACCTTTGCTCAAGTCCCCAGCGTACAAAGATTCCAATAAAACATATCACCACCAGTCAGCTGTGCAGATGACAGCCAGTCAGTTGTTGGCTTCCAATGGACAGACAATGAAGTCTAGTGTTACATCTCCAAATCAGCAATATCCAGTCCTTCACAAGGCAGTGTCGCCTCAGCAGCAGAGTAGTACATACACCGTCCAGAATGTCAGTCCATCACTGGCCTCACAGTACCACCCTCAGACCACTTTGTCTGATGGTAATATGTATCCCACTCACTCGGCTGGAGTGTCGATACCTGTCATGAATCACTCACCTCCTAGAACCGCCATGCAAAAAACACAAGTAACACCTGTGTCCTTCTCTCCACAGCAGCTGTTGAAAGCATTGTCTGCCCAGGCAGCACAACAGCAACAGGCAAATGCTGTAAATGTCCCTAATATGGGTGGACAACAAGGTCAGAAATCGGTTCAAAGAAATATTGTCAGCCAGTCGCAACAAATGTCAGGTGTTCAGCCAGTGACTAATGTGCTTCGCGTTTTATCTGGTGTCTCGCAGCCACAAATAGTGGCCAAATCAGGCAAACAGCAGAAGTCCCTGCTGTCTCCATCTCAAGCAGCTGCCATCAAGCAGCAGCAGCAGCAGGCTCAGTTCATACTCCAGGGAGTTTCGCAGATTCACCCAACAGGTACTGCTGTGACAACCAAACACAGGACTGTTGTGGGGACTTCAAGCACAGTCCCACAGGCAACTATGTTAAGGTCACCTAATCCACCAATACTTGCTACCTCTCATACTTCCAATGTGAAATCTGTGCCAGGAGTACACACTCAAGTGTCCTTGAACAATAAAGCTGGTACCACATTAAATATTCCCAGTGTGATCCCCAGCATCAGTGCTCAGCAGAGTGTCAATCAGTCCTCAGCCCAGCAGCAGCATGGAGCAAAGCAGGGCTCATCATTTACCACCAGCTACATGTCTGCTAGCTCCACTCCTGGAACTACTGTGCTGTCTCCTGTCCAGATCCAGATACCTCAAGTTGAGGCAGTTTTACCAGGATCATATGAGTCCCCTGCTGCATTCCTTGCTAGTGCTAATCCTGTACTCCCCAATGATGGAGGGAGTCTCTCCCTGCTTGCAGGAGCATCCATGCGGTCTACCTCAGATGCCATGTATAACATGCAACATGATGGATCAACACTTAGCTTGCATTCTGCTTCTCAAAGAGACATATCTAATGTGAACTCTATGATAAATGTTAGTAGTATCCATCAAACCAACTCCTCGGTGAGCTCAAGATTCCCTTCTCAGCAGACTGGCAGTGTCGGTAGTTCCATGTCCTCTTTCCTCTCATCATCGAACAGTGACTTCCAGTCACCTCCAAAACTAACTTGTGTCAATAACCAATTATCGAATATATCTCATGGAGTTTCAGTGTCTGAGCTCTCTAGTAGAAGTTCCATGCATCAGCTCGTTCCCCAGCCTATTGTCCCCGCAACACAGGTTTCACCAACCACCCACTCCTCAGAGCCTGTCATGCCCACCCTGTCACCTCAGCTCCACAGCTATGCTTTACCACCTTCCTCCACTAACACTGCAGCGAAGAGGAGCCTCCACTCAAGCTTGTCTCAGATGCAGCCGTCTTCACTTGCTGGTTACAGTGGTGTTGGAGACCACATGTACATGTCCCAGTTGCCCGTTGCTCGGTCAAGTGATGAGTACACTTCTGGTGATGACAGCCTGCTTGGGCGTGGTTTTTTGGATGGACGAGGCGATGGTATTATGCAGTCCCCATTCTCAGGTAACAAGGTATATGTTGCAACTTTCTTCAGCATTTTTGCAGAATTTGTCAACTGGGAGGTGAGAGAGCTTTATCAGGTTACAGAAATTTTCGTATTTTGCCACATTCCATATCTTGGCATGCTTACTGGAGGGTTTTTCAGAATTATCACTTTGCTCACTCACTCACATCTGATAACGGAAACAAGGATGTGACATTGATAGTTATTCCTGATCGTAATATGAGCAATGGAAAGAACAGGTACTGATGAATATTCTGTGGTAGTGTCACCACTGCTAGGCCTGATACAGCATCTTCCCAGTTATACTGTGTTTTCATATCTCATGCTCACAATGCACTGATCATGTTGATAAAGAAGGAACAGTTTATTTGCTGTGATATAGGTGATGAGTTCAATGCAAACCTCTGCAGAAATGCTTTCTCTATTAATGTTGGTGTGTCAAGTGTGGACATTAATCCTCAGTTTTTGTGGGAGTACAGCAGCATGCTGGTCAACTACAGTGATGTTCAGTGCATGATGAGAAAGCAGATTTAATCATTGTACATGCATGCAAATGATTAACATGAGTTATTTTGTGGCTTTAAGTTACTTTTCATAATCACAATAATAATAATGTTTAGTGTTTGAGAATATTGTGCGTGGTCAGTGTGTTGTGTAGTGTTGCATGTATTGTGTGATTCTGATCCCTGTGACTGTCCAACTACTTCAGGTTGCTGTTACCTCTGTTTCAGGATTCTTCCAGTGGTACTAATGGTACTGATTCCATCGCATCGTCTGACAGCTCGGATACAACCATTTGTACAAAGAAGACTAATAAACATAAAGCTAGTAAACCTAACAATAAGCTAGAATCACAGAATGACACTCCACTATCACTTACATCGTTACTTTCATCCAAGAAAGAGTCTGATATCAGTAAACCAACAAGAAAGAAGAACTCTTCTGTTCCTAAAACAGCCAACCCAGAAGAATGTTCAGGTAAATAGTTTTGTCTGTATTAAGTTGTTTAATGTTTAGTTAACTTTTTCTGGAAAAGCTAGTTATATACAATGATCTTTCACAAGTTGGTCTGTCACTATTCTGTAGGTGTAAGTCACAGTAGTTCTTACGAATACGTCCCTCTAACATTTGATTGCCTTATTTCCTAAAACTTGTTTCTGATCCACAGGTTTAACTTGCATTGAATTTTTAAACATCCCTCATCTTGTGTTGTCTTACCTGAGCTTATCCCTCGAACCCTCTTAACTGAACTCGGCCACATACTTTTTCGAAGAAATAGTCATAGCCCTAGTTTTGTCTCTGGATTCAATGCCGATGATGTCAGATCATGAGGAAATTGCGTCTGTTTAAGACCCAGGACAAACTAAACCTTCCCAATCATCATTTCAAGCCAGTATGCTCAAGGACTTAAATGAAGACATTAATTGATTGACGAATCTAGATCAACTTTAAAGTCGGCGTTGAAAGGAAAAGACTTGTGTGCGACTGTTCAAGTCCCGGAGCACCTTACTTTTGAGGAAAAAATAATCAGTGATTTGAGATAAGCAACATACAGGGACTCAACTACTAGTATACTTCCAGCTTTAGAAAAATGCTCACTAACATGCAGCTGAAGACCCTTCATCTGTGAAGTCGGAGACACATCCCGGATGCTTCCTGGATATCTAGACAGCATGGCTAAGGTAGGGTTCGACTCTCAAGCCTCGTTACTCCCAACCACTTGGTGCACTGGAAGTGTCAAGTCTGATGAGGATAAAAAGTTTCACAGCGCCGTAACTCAGTATCCTCTTTGCACAGAGTTGATTTATGGCAAGACAATATGAGCAAGCCCAAGATCCCAGCCAGAGGTTACAGCAAGAGTTTCATAGCCAGGGCCACTATTCTTGAAAGGATCCTAGCCCTAGGATATCCTAACTTTGATCCTTTGTTTATATTATCAATTTATCGGTAATGAATAGACATACTTGTTGCAATACACATATTCTTTAGATCTACAAAAGAGATTTGTTCAATTCGTACTTATTCTATGTTGGTTGGGAGGTGGGGTTGATTGATACGCTTCTAAGCCGATACATTAACATCTACACTTTTTTTTTGGAAGTATGGTAATTCGAACAAATAGATATAAAAAAATTCCATTAAATATTATAAATCTATTCAAGTACTAATTCACTTTATATTTTCTGCATACAAGATATGAATTTTGATTATATCTATAATTAATTTTAAAAAATTCTAGATCTATTAAGACCATCAAAAGCTGAATTTCACAGCTTTCAAGGTTTTTACTTCGATTTCTAGTGTTACCATTTATCTTGTAAATGGGATTGTAGTTGCCCTTATATATGTGTTTTTCATGGAATGAATCATGGGTAATATTTAGGGAAATCCCTAACTTAATGAAGGTTTTTTTGTCTCACCTACTGAAGAGCTCGCTGTCCAAGCTGGGATAGGTGGCACAAGTTAGGACAGCTATAGGATCGTTTTGAGAATGGGTCTTATCCTAACGGTAGGATGTCCTAACTCCTGTCTAAACTAGTTAGGATCAGTCTTAGCTGGGACACTTTCGAGAACAGGCACCCAGGAAGTTGTCTGACAATGACACCTAATATCGGAAACAGATGCCAGCCTTTCCAGTGGGTGTATTCCAGGGTCCAGTGGACGTCTGTCTGTCACCTTTTATAGATGACTGGAAGATCTTAACGACCGACTAGTGGATTCTGAAGGTACTCAAAGAGGGAGACCTACCTTGATGACTTGTCTAGTGGGTAACCACTATCAGCTTTGGGGTCTCAAGTTTTCATTTGCAATGACAGCACTAGACAAGCTCTCAGACAAGAAAGTAGTTATCAAGTTAATCCCTTCTGACCCATGTCCAGGGTTCTTTTCTCAGATATTTCTGATTACCAGGAGGGATTCAACAGAACTTAGAATTATCATCAACCTGAAGATCCTTAACTGAGAATAAGTGAGAAAACTGAAGTTTCAGGTGGAATCTCAGACAGACCTATTTCCATAATGGACCCAATGATCTCCATAGATCTACATGAACCTATGCATCTTCTGGACTCTCAGAAATATCTATGCTATGCTTTCAATGGGAGACTATTCCAGGGTAGAACTTTACTGTTTGGAAAATCAGTGTCTCCCTGGCTATCCATGATGACAAGATCCCCGGAACTGGTGTATTTAATAATAATAGTAGTAGTTCATTTATATAGCGCCTAGTATCCATCTGATTTGTTGCTCACTGGACACTGTAATCAGAATCTGATTATTTTTACCCAGGAAAATTCAAGCTGCCTGTGAGGCGCTAGAAGGTTAATAGTCACATAACTTATCTCACCGGGTACCCATTTTCTGCTGGGTGAACAGAGGCAGTTTTGAACAAACTCACTTGCTTAAGGTGAGATCACATGTGCTTCTTTCTGGGGCAGGACTGAAGTCTTTGAAACTCTCAGGAGACAAGCTGCCAAACACGGTCACCCATCCAAGGACTATCAGCGCTCGACGTTGCATAGCTTCAACTGATTCATAACCTGAGCTTTACGCACAGGAGCACACACCACCAGAATTTGTTAGATGACTCCCTTTATCAGAGAGATTTCTTCAGGAATATGGGGTTCCTATTGCATCCAGAAAAATCAGAACATCAGCCCAAGAATGTACAGAAGTACATAGGGGCTGTATTTGACACTCTGCAAGTAATTGTTTACCCACTGTTGGAATGCTATCAGGATGTCACAACCCTTGTCAGTTCTCCACATGTTCACAGCAATGGATGTCGATATTAGAAGCACTTGCATATATGCAGGTTATGACATTCTGCATCTCAGATTCATTCAGAATTGGGTCAGTCAACATCTAGGGAAACAACTATACTCTGTCATGATACCCTTGGATCTTGTCTTCAAGAACCTTGCATGATGGATGAATCCCAGCAACAGCATCCGTAAGATTTTAATCAGGATGCTGTTACTAGATTGTCATCTCTTCACTCACTCATAGGATGGTAATCTCGAAGACAAGATGGCATCATGTCTTTGGGAGTTAGATATGATCAGTCCATATCATCATTTTGGAGAATAGAGTGGTCTTACTAGCCATTGAGCACTGTGCATCAATCCTCAGGAATTCTTCACTACAGAATGCCAAGGTAATTGCCCTTGCCAACATACTAAGAGGTATCCATTCTCAAGTCTTCATGGAACTTATGAGGGAACTTTACAACCTAGTGGACAGTCTGGATTGCAACCTCACATAGACTTGTTCGCAGCATTACTCAACAGTCAGTTGGCAGCTTATATCAGTTCTGTCCCAGGTCCTCAAACATACGCAGTGGATGCCATGTTAACATCTTGGGAGTGAATGATTGAAACAATTTACATGTTCTGTATGGATCTTATGAAGGTTATTGCTCAGCTATTTGAATTTAAGGAAATCTAAAAACAACACATAACTACAATTTCAGAACTGCATGCCCTGGATGTTAGATAGCTTTCATTCCTGAAAAATCCTTCCAGAATTATAATAAGGGCATAACCAGAATTCCTTGTCAAGAATCAAAACTTTGCAATGGGATCTCTTGGATGATTGGTTTTCACTATCCTTTCTCTGGCTCCTACACTGGATAGTGATCTTCTGGACAGACTCTCATGCCCAATAAGACCTCAAGCCATAATAAGACAGGACTGAGGCACTTCATATAGTGATCAGATATATCCAAAAGTACTGTTGCGGCTCGGATGAAGAAAACGATAAAGTGAGCCTATTCCATGGAGGAAGTGCAGCCACCCACTTATGAATCACTCCAGCAAAATAAGATAACACAACATTTTACTTGAGGTATGTGACCCAAGACATTCCGGGATTTGGGAAGGGGGCAGAGAAAATTGTATATGCCAAATGTGTTTGTCACTTTGAGAAGTGATATCAGGGATGTTATTCAAGTTGAACCTGTGGATCAGAAACAAGTTTCAGGAAATAAGACAATCAAGTGTTAAAGATAGTATTCTCAGAATTGTTATCATTTTTGATAAAACTTCAAGTTGGGTATTGGTGGCAGGTTCACTCGCTAACTCTATTTGTTATCCCCTGCCTTGAAATGGATATGGGGACGTCAGAACAATCTTTATTCATCTATATTTTCCTTGGTCTGTCCATCCATTTTTGTGTTTCCAACCTTGCATCTGTTTGCTTATCATTGCACATGAATTTCAAGAAGTGGAAATTTGCATAATGGTGTAACTGGCTACGATCTATAATGGGTTTAAAATTTTGTATTAAATTAATGTTTTGCAGATTGGTGGCATTTGCAACCTAGTGCATGATGTGTTTCTCAGAAAGTGATGAAGTTACACAAATGAAAATTTGTATGCTTTGTATGCATTATGCAAAGTACACAATGACAAACATTGTGTCTGAATTGTGACAAGTATTCTCAGAAACTACACAAGACTCTACGAAGTGGCCTTTTGTGTGTATATATTTTGCATTCAATATTTTAATATGATGTGAAACTGGAGGTTATCACCCTAGTTTCTTCTTAGGACTTTTTATGACTTCATTGTGTATAGTTAACAAGTACTTCCATATCATTCTTTACTCTGTGAACAAACATAATGTTTGAAATGCCTGCTGAGGGGGGATAACATTGTTTTCATTTTCATATGTACAGAGAGTTCAAGCGATTCCAAGCCCCAAGCTACTGTGGCACTCACAGAGCCATGGGCTGCACCCATTCAAGCACTTTGGCATGAACAACCCCTCAATTTTGAAGCTGAGAAGAACTTCAACAAGTTTCTGTCCCACAGAACCCCACACTGTGCAATATGTGCAGTCTTCAATCCTGTAGAGGTGAGTCACGCTTCTGTGTACTCTTCACCCCTGTCTCTACCTCTGTATAAGCTGGGGTGGTCGGGTAGCCTAGTGGCTAAAGTGTGGGTTCGTCACGCCGAAGACCCAGGTTCGAATCCCCACATGGGTGCAATGTGTGAAGCCCATTTCCCCCGCCGTGATGTTGCTGGAATATTGCTAAAAGCGGCGTACAACCAAACTCAGTCAGTCAGTCTGTATGAGCTAGTGTTGTTTCAGTGTAGTCTTTACTCCCTTATA
This sequence comes from Haliotis laevigata, assembly GCA_008038995.1. Classification (NCBI taxonomy): domain Eukaryota; kingdom Metazoa; phylum Mollusca; class Gastropoda; order Lepetellida; family Haliotidae; genus Haliotis; species Haliotis laevigata. The sequence continues at coordinate 71,319 of VKKT01003987.1, read as the reverse complement.
ATCTAGTGATGTTAAGTGTAGTCTTTACCCCAGTAT
>VKKT01003982.1:100046-112758 GCA_008038995.1 Haliotis laevigata | reverse complement strand
GTTTTGCAAAATTTATTTTAGAACAGTTGACTTAAGTAAATGGCTACATTTACACTAGTGAGGCTAAACTTATGATGGGGAGTATAGTTACAGAAGTGTTCACTGTATATCTGGGCTTATGTTTTCATTATGTACTATTCCATAAAAGAAAYGCATAACCCAGAAATCTGTTACGAAAATGTTGTATTTTCAAACATGTATAACTCGTCCACAAATAGACTTTAGTACATGAATTTTTACATCAGTTTACATCAGAAGGAAATGTCTTTACAACCAAGTGGATAATTCTAGATAACGGAGACGCTGAGCGTGATAGCACGGTCCCGACGTCGGGTCTCCTGGCTCTCAATCTCTCTCAACCTAGGCCTGTTCCGTACAGTTTGACCGTATATCCCCCGAAGTCCGGGCACCCTGGCTGCTGTGCTCTCACCCGTGGCGGTACGATCACGCAAATGTACAGCTCGTTCAGCTTGACCTGAGCTACTCTACATATGCATGGCCCAGGAGGTCAAATGGCAGAAGCGGCAGGTCGACTGAACTTCATTAAATGGGGGAGCAAAGAAAGTTACTAATTTTGCGTTCGTGCACAACATGCATGCACGGATTTGTTACAAAACAACACTTCTGAAAAATCAATCATTTCATGTTTTAATTGAGTTGTTTATACCAGTTATATGCTATCTAGTTTTGTGTACTAACTTTACAACGTACAGACGTCAGTTACTTTCACAATCTGATTCACTCTCGCTGTCACTCTCAACAACCAGTTCAATTATCACTTTTTCTATTTCATGTTCAACTGCATTATGTTTGTAGCTTCATTTTTAAAGAAAGTTAGGATATTGCTGACGATTTCTCGACACTGAGATGTGAAATGGCGACCTTGTCCCGGCTGTTCGGACATGTTGACAATCACCTGACAAAAGTGCACCCCTTCTCAATAATAGACCCAACCAGCTGTAAACTCGAGTTTTTACTTGTGCAATTGTGTATGTGTTATGGACACTTTTGTTACTTATTTTGACGATTGTTTGAACAAAATAGACAATTAATAGATTTAAAAAAATACAAAACGCCTATGCATTTCTTTATTTTTTGGATAGTATATTACACTCTATTTTGAATGTAGGGGATATTCAACAAAACGCTGTCACAACTATTGATATTCTATTTCTTTAATGAGAAAAAAAATGTTTAACAGTGTAACGGGTCCATCTGACTGGGATTTGCATGAGTCGTTGAGCGTCAGATGACTATAGATTTTGTTAGATGATTGGCTAAAGTGCCCTACTGTACATCACGTTATTTACCATAGAAAGTTCAACTTAGCGTACCGCTTTGCTAAACTCGTCTCCAGTTTAAGAGATACTTTGAGCACGTTTTTAGTAAGCTTCTGACTTCTTACATATAAGAAGCTGATTTAAAATTTGAGGCTATTTATAATCATCTTAAAATATTTATCACCCATTAATACATACCAAAATGGGTATAAACATGAAATAACCTTGGAAAACCGAATAGATCGTTAAACCGTTTCCGAAATAAGCATCATGTCAAAGAGCGCACGTGAAATCTCCAAAGCAAGCAAACTCGTCAAAGAAAATACACCTACGTTCTCTTTAATGATCATATACATTTTTCTGATTTTTGAAACAATCACAAACCGCCATTAGGGATTTATTAAGTACCCGGGGCCATGTTTATCTAAGTACCTCAGTTCTTTCGTGCAGTCTGATTGGCTTGTCGTAGTTTCGCCCGCAGCAACCATTGAGAGGGAAAACAATCTTCGTGCAGGTTACGGAAGGGGCGAGTGGTGACGGATGTGGAAATATAGAACTCAAGATCATCGAATTGCACAGCACAATAACACAGTGTATTAATAAAAATAGAGGTCCCGTCTCACGGTGGACGTTATGGGATTTACTGGCGCGGGGACTTCTATATCTCAGAATGGTTACAAGCCATTAACTGTTTCATTCGTTTCGTTAACTAAAGTGGATCGTGGTACTTTTTAAACGTAAATAGAGTGATTCCAAGAGATGATTGTCGAACTTCCTATTTATACACCCATTCATTGCTTCAATGTATGTCCGTGGTCCGCAACAGTCCAGCTATATGGCGCGGTCTGTAAATAATCGAGTCTGAACCAGACAATTCAGTGATCAACGTAGTTGGGATATATAAGGACGTGTCAACCAAGACAGCGAGCCTGACCACCCGATCCCGTTACCACCTCCTACGACAAGCGTGGGTTACTGAAGATCAATTCTAACCCTGATCTGTACGGGTACCTGTATATGAGTGTATATGAAACGTACTTGTATAATTATGTAATTTTACTCCAGCAGACGGGATACACACGGCACTGTGTTTAAATTGTCTATGAATAGGATCACAAATACTACAGATTTAAAGGTCCACCTTGACTATAAGTGACATCAATGTGGCGATGTTTCAATATCACCTCCGTTGGTTTGAGTTGGTATTCCAACGCCTGACTGCTGTTACATTAAACCGCCTCTTACGACAATGATGGGTTCACTGGAATACCCGGGGCGGTGGGGTAGCCTAGTGGTTAAAGCGTTCGCTCGTCATGTCCAAGACCCGGGTTCTATATTCCCCACATGGATACATTGTGTGAAACCCATTTCTGGTGCTGGAAAATTGTTATTGGAATATTACAACACAACTCACTCACTCACTCTCTGGAATACCCACAGAGTGAGTGAATGGCATGATGTAGGTAGCAGCGCGCAAGCAAAACAAAAGTGATATTTACACCGGATACACCGGATACGCCGGAATTGGGGTATTGGGGAATCACCTAATTGTGACATCACTTCCAAGACCATATGTGAAAACCACGTGGCAGTCATCGTGCCTCGTGAAATCCTTAAATGCACGAATGCAAATTAGTCTGGTGTTCTTAACTGTAAAAAGTAATTTCGTTCTCGTCTTTTATTGCTGATGTTGTTTCTTGCAAAAGATGATAAGGACGACTGTCAACATCCCACCAACTTATAACAGACTTTATCTTAAAGAAAGAAGCCAGAATCCGTACATATACAATGTTTTTATGACGCCATAATAAATCGAATAATCGCCTTCAACAAGGCTTTTCATGTTTTCTTAAATATGCTTCTCTTGTTCTGTATATCATTCGAGGAAATCTTCAAACAAGAGTTTTGAAGAAATGCATCGCTAGTTTAAAACATGGGTGGCAATTGTCTATTTTTAACATTATCAAACAATACAAAACTATCCGCTGTTGGTGCCCACGAGGCAGGGAAAGCCCCGACTTTCACAACATGTGGATTTATCACGTTAAAAGAAATCTTCAACGGATGCAAATTTGTTTGTTGTTTACAGTCACACTCAGCAATATTACAAGACTATGTTGTGACAGTAAATAATCAAGTCTGGACCAGACAATCCAGTGTTCAACAGCATGAGCATCGATCTACACAATTGGGATACAATGACATGTGTCAACCAATTCAGCGAGAATGACCACCCGATCCCGTTAGTCGCCTCTTACGACAAGCTCATTTTCCCTGGAACATTGTGGTTAACTTATATCAGATACATTCATTCCTTAACAAACTTACAATGGATCGAAATACGTTCGAAAGGAAGGTCAAGGTTTCGGCTTCAACGTCGTCGCGATGCAAACTGCGGACATGTAAGCACGAAATAAGAAAAAACAGCTGTATCTTTGTCAGCATTCGCTACAAGTTACAATTAACCTTTTGCTCCTTGTTTAACGCCGCACCTCAGCCGTAATGTTCCAGCTCTATTCCTGTAAATATAGAATTTGGACCGGACATACCAGTGACTGACAGTATAGCAACGATCGACTCCGACAGGGTACGAGTATACTAACGCATGACCGCCATGACGTTAAATCACCTCTTACGTCAATAATGGGTTCACCGGAGTGAGTGAGTGAGTGAGTATGCTTTTATGCCGCTTTTAGATATTATTCAGCAGTATTTTGGCATGGGACACCAGAAATGAACTTCACCCATCGTACCAATGTAGGGATCTCTAGCATGACAAGCGGACGCTTGAAACATAGGCTACCCCACCCCACAGACGGAATCGTGGAACTTCCTTTAAAAATGATAACACACTCGTAATGTTTTTTTTTTAATCTGCAGATCTTTTTAATGCTTCAGTTAATCCATTTGACAGGAAGTCTTAGTGGAACCGCTGTCGTCGTTTCAGATACCTGAAAACAAAATTCAATGATGACTACACAAGTTGACTAATCAATGCAGCCTTAATAATTATTTGTTTTTTATTGTTTAACGCCACGAATATGGAAGCGGTCTGTAAATAATCGAATCTTGACCAGACAATCCACCTATCAACATAATGAGCATCGATCTAGGCAATTGGGAAACGATGACATGCTTTAACTAAGTCAGCGGACCGGACCACCCGATCACAGGCCCTGTTTGCGAGGATTAAAGATTTTTAAAAAATGCTTACAAATTTGAGATGACCCTCGACACAAAATCACTGAAAGGGAACTTAGTCACAGTGAGAGTTTATTGATGGGGTTCATATCGGGGCTCCTTGCGGGCCATGGCAATGTTTCAATAGCGGTAATGTTTCAGATACGTTCAAAGACACCTCCAAATCCGATTCATTGACCAGATTGGAAGAGTCATACTCCGTCAACTCCATTTTGTGATTGGGAATTATCCGTGACAATGAGTGAATTTTCCGTTACATCAGTTTCGTAATCACAAAGTTTCTGTGACATCAGACCAATTCATGGAAATTGATATGTTCGGAGTTTTTGCTAATAAAACAGCACATGCTTAATTTTGAAAGGGGATAACCTCTAACTGGAACACTTTGTATTATTTTTACACTTCTTTATGGGGTCATTTATCACAATATACAGAATATTTATCAAAAAATATTCATTTCGTGACAATTAATGGTTTTACATGATTATCAGTAGCTTTCTGAACAACAGATATTTTCTTGTTACTGATGGAAACCTAATGTAAGTAAATATGAATTCAACTCTCTGGTAATATTCATTTTGTAGGTACCTTTATCGTACCTCACCCTTCCCTTGCCGATGCTAAAATCACAAAGACTCTGTGACATGTCGCAAAGTTTCCGTCGCAAAAATCACAAAGACTCCACTCTCAATGTGACCAAGTTCCCTACCAGTGAAAATGCTTCACAGTACAATAAGTCAGGACAAGGCTGGACACTTCGGTGTACCCGCCTGCTTTGCCGATCCCTACGCTGCCTGCTTTGCCGATCCCTACGCTGCCATCGAATGCAATCAATTAAATCTTAATGTAAACATAATCATGGATGATTGGCCTATCGAGCACCATTCATGACACCTACCAATTCTTCATTGTTATTTCTGCAAGTCGATTGAAAGCCGATTTTGACTGTCAACGTCATGACACAAATGGATGACGGATGTGTGGTCGAAGCAAGCCCTGTGATTGGTCAGCGCTTGTAAATCTGCACATTCTTAATAAATTCGCGTGAATTTTCTTTTTCATCGACTGCTTGACTTGGAATTGTTTTCTTCAGAAATGGCTTCTCAAAAGAAAGCATCAGTTGTAAATGTCAACCAGCCAGAGGGCTTGCTTCTACCATGCACCCCGATGGATCGGCAAAGCAGGCGAGTGGGGTACACCGAAGTGTCCGGCCTTGTCATGTATTGTACTGTGAAGCAGTTCGAATCGGGGTTCATCTCAAAAACAATATTTTTAACCCTTTAATCCTGGCAAAGACACGAGGGCCTGTGCACCTCGCCTCTTACGACAAGCTTGGATCGCTGAAGGTCAAACATAACCCGGATCTTCACGGATCGGAGCCATGATAAATATTCTGTCACTTTAACATATTTACTGTTTGTGATGAGCTATCTAAATACATTAATTGAAAATATGTTTAGGTGAGACACACACGGTGAAATTGCTTACGAAGACAAAACGTTGATTATCGGGACATTAATGCATTTGTACTTGACCACTATGTCTGAAAAGTCTACTTACCGAATTTCTTCCTCTCGTTCTCGACAACAGCTTTGATTTTTTCTTGCAGATCGCTTGTTATCTCTGGAAGTAAAACACAACGAGTAAATCAGGTGTGTTGGCTCCCTGAACAGTATTTCCCTGAGCGTAACATGCTAGACACGGCAGTACGCTAACCGATATGGGCATTTGGGTGTCTCTGAAAGGGAACATGTCTTCCGGTCACCTCAGCAGGACAATGCGATTGAACTTTCCGTTCTTTGATGTTCTATGGTCTCTCGGAAGGATTCAACGCACGTAAAGCTTGTGATCCTGATAATTAAAGTGGTTTTGTTTTAAGATAGTGTCCGGAGAGGTTTTCGTGGCATATTTCAAATGTCTCTATATTCTCATGTAAGTCCCTTAACAAAAAGTGATTAACAGACTGTAGGATTAACCTTCATTACTATGAAGTGTTTGAAAAGAATGGTTAAATTCGTACTTTTAAATGACTTTGAACATATATTAGATCCATTGCAATTTGCTTATATGCCCAGAAATGGTGTTAAAGATGCCACACTTACACTACCGCATTTACATTCATCTGGATCAATGCGGTGCTTATGTTCCAGTTATATTTGTAGACCTTTCATCTGCTTGTAATACTATTCTACCAAATAACCTCGCGTAAAACTTATGGACATGAATGTAAATTCTACTATACTTAAGTGGACAGACAGTTTGTTTCTGTAAACGGCACTTGCTCTTCAGTTATTTGCACAGCCAGTGGTGTTCAACAGGGTTGTGTTCTTCCTCCCATCTTGTTTATTTGCTATACACAAATGACTGCAGGTGAACATATAACAGCTGTCTCCGATTAGCTGACGGTGCAGCTCTAGTTAGTTTTAAAAAAGATTTAGAACTTGAATACACAGTTGAAAATCTAATTTTACGTGACGGTGAAAACCAATCGTTTTATTCTTAAATGTTAGCAAAGCTGTAAGTAATTATTTTTTATTTCAGAAAAAACGGAAACAATCTTTGTGTTCAGCTCTGATTGATAATGAGGAAATTGAAACTGTTGATTAAAACAATTATTTTGTTACTTATATTGACTCCAAATGTAGGTGGAATTATAACACTGGCAGGACGCCAGGAGTTTGTTTTACCATGCCTTTCTATGACGTTGTGACACTATTTCCGAATGTTCGTGCACTCAGGTAATTCAAACATTCGGTTTTCATACAACGGGTTTCAATTGCTCATTGCCTTGACTATACACATGTCCACGATTTGCTATGCATACGAAAAGTACACATGGCAATAGAAAGAAGTAAGCATAGTCAGTTTATGCCTACCTTGTTTCACTGCAGGGGAGGCGTCGATATCCCTAACATCAACTAATACCCCATCTTCCATTTGATCTCTCTTCTTGCCTGCCAAGTGAAAAAAAACAAATATATACAGACACGGACAATCACACACACGCACACACACACGCACACACACACACGCAAGCGCGCGCACACACACTGACAACTTCTAAAGATTATCAAGTATACCGAAACTCTTCATGCTTTTGTTGTATGTGTTCAACCATATTAATATACGTCATTCAAATTCAGATTCTACACCGTGATGCAATTCATTACTCCTTTTATTTAAATGTTAATTTCAAACTTTGACATTTCAACTCGTCTAAAAAGAAACATCAACTTTTCATTTCAACTGCCATTGTTAACTTTGTTCACGGAATTAATTATTGAACTCTCACAACCTGCAAACATATTCACCTCCTGAATTTCCCCGGTATCTCAAACAATTGATCCCAACATATCTACAATTGCAGACTAAAAACGACTGCCAAGACTGACGGGTGTAAAGAAACGTTCTTACCCCAATATCCTCCCATTGAATACCTGAGGCGCATCTGGACGACCTCTGCCATCAGCAGCACTCCCAGGAGAATCAGCACGTACTTCATCTTGTTGCACCCTGAAGACGATGACTATGACGCTTCCCTGTGTCACTACTTATAGCCACTCGTGTGTCTTATCAGACATTTCATCGTAATAGCATGCAACCAGGATGTGTTGAAACAATATAAAGTTACAATGTAGTTCACACATGAACTGTACTGACAGCAGATGCTTCCTGTTGTGATATGGAAAGCTGTGACAAGTAAAAGCTGTGACACCTACATTTGTGGTGGTGTGTGGTCCTGTGCATAGAGCTCAGGTCACGAATCAGGTGAAATTAAGCAACGTTGGACGCGAAGAGTCCTTGCATCGGTGACATTGTTTGGCAGCTTGACTCCTGAGTGTTTCTAGAACTTCAGTCCTGCCCAAGAACGAATCACATGAGACATGTGGTCAAACCTTAGGCAAGTGAGTTTGTTCAAAATTGCCTCTGTTCACCCAGCAGAAAATGGGTACCCGGCTAGATAAAGTCATGTGACTATAATCTTTCCAGTGCCTAACAGGCAGCTTGGGCTATCCGGGGTAATAATGTGCAGTGGTATTGATTGTTATTGCTATGAAACATACTGGCGTGGAGTTTGGCGCTATAAAGCGAATCGTAAAATAATTGTTTCCCATGTTCCTTGTTCAACCTTTTCATTAAAAGCAGTTTCACCTCCAAACAGAAAAGAGAGCATATCGAGTTCATCCTGTAAAGCAAAGGCAATATAGGGTTTCACAACAAGAATGTCAATCATAAACGAAAAAAAAACGTTTCTCTCAATATTAAGCTGTTCACAGTGTAGGAGTATGTGAAAATCATAATCATATTATTTAGTATATTTGTTACATAGATTACATTCCTTAGATATTTTACCACGTGATGAGATTCTAATACATATTTGGAGAGCAGATTTATAATTTGGATGTAAGTATGCCAGTAGCCAGAGAATATGATAGTTTAGCTTGCAATGAACCCGTGCATAAAGCTTCATGTTTGTATAAATTGAGGTTTGCATAACTCACCTGTGTTCTTCTTAGCTGTGTACAGATGTATTTACAATTTTTCGCCATTCGTACTTTGGAGGGAATACATCCTCCTTAATATATTTTTCTATGTGTTGATGTAAATTGAATACATAGAATACTGACAGTAGATCATCACAGATTGAAGGGGATGTTGTAGATGTGGTTATTTCTGCACAAAATGTGTTTTTGGCAAAGTTATTACAGGAGATTTTGCATAGACGTCCAAGAAAGACGAGTTTACGTTTGTCGATGTGTCCACAATCCAAAATTTGCAATAGTAGAATCTGTTGATCTTTTATCAAGCCTCTGCACAATACGAGCAAAATATGGTTGTGTAAGTTCAAGTGCTAATGTTAAGTAATATTTCCAAGCCATACACACTTGTTGTAAGTATTATTCTGACCCAGATTTTGACACATGTGAATGGGTCGAGTTGAGAGTGATGAAGTCCCGCAGATCTTAGGGAATTTATGTTCTGTTTTCCTTTCTGACAATACCTAACGATTCTTGTTTTTGTTGAAAGATTATGAGTTGGAGAGCACCTCCATATGTAGTTGATTCAGATTGAGGAATAGGCGTATCACCAAGGTGATACTGAATGTTAGAATACGTGCATTTTCTTTTGCTGAAGACAACTTTAGTACTTTTAGTTGGGTTATAGGTCAAAGGCCATTTAGAGACATATGACGAAACGATGTCTAATGATGATTGTAAACCTTTAGGTGATGCACAAACAAGCGTTGTATCGTCAGCAAGCAAGACTGCAGGAACATGCATGCTATCCATATACACAAATACCACAACTGGCTTCTCTGAGAGAAGTGATGAGGTTATTTCTTAAAACAAGGAAGAACCAAGCTGAAATAACTCTTCCTTGACCAACACCTTGCTTGACGCAGTGTGTGTCTGATATCTCACCCTGGTAACAAACAAAGGATTCGCTATGAGTATAACAGTGATGTAAAACAAAGCGCCTTTGAGCAGCTGAGCTGAGCTGAATATCGGGGCTATACAAATGTATGTGTGTGTGTGTGTGTGTGTGTGTGTGTGTGTGTGTGTGTGTGTGTGCTTTTTCGTTGTCGTGAAAGACAGAGAAAACAGCAGAATCTCTGTGCATATAAAGTTGAATACTTTCCATGAGCGTGAATACAGCCATAATGGCTCCATGTCGGCGCCGAAAGCCAAATTGTAACAGATCCGGAAAATCTGGTCTTGATTTTGATAATTTACGTTCGATTCTTTTAAGAAGGAGCTTTTCGAAAAGCTTTGTTTTTTTCAGATATGTAATGACATCTTTAACTTCACTGAAAGAGAATTCCTTTTCTAGTTCTTCATCATAGTCGTGATGGGAGTTTTTGATATGATTAACATGTTTAGATACATGTCTCTTAAAGTCAGAGTATAAATATTTACCCAGAATTCTACATATGGCAAGGGGGGTTGATCCAATCTCTTCCCCATAGGTAAGAAAAGGGACATTAGTAACAGTTGCTCTCTGTTTTCGAACATTTTTTAAAAAGGAGGTTACATCCATTTCAGCCGAAACTTTGATTTCTTTCAGCATTTCATTTAATATGTCTTTTTGGTTGTCGGAGAAGTCGCCTAAAGTTGCGTTTTTCATCTTTATAGGCTGAGCGTGATTGAGATGTTGGATCGTGAGGTTTATCATTGTTTACCCATTCGCGTTGAGCAACGCTCATTCGGAAGTGATTTCCAGAATGGTTTTAGATATGGCTTATGAATAAAATCCGGAGATTGATCCAAGGAATGAGGAGGCGTGTTGAATCAGGTGTTCGTGTGCAGGGAGGTCACACAAGATACTGATGGAAAGAGTTATGTTTGTGCAAGAAAAGTAAAAATCGCAATGTTTTATAAAAAAGGACGTCATTTTCTATTCCCTAAATGGGTATAAGTGTGTTGCCAATTTCAGGTGACTGTGAGATTTAGATCTACACACGTGCGCTTGTTTACGTAACGGCTATGTTTCTCACTGAGTATTTTCCTTGGCGAGCTTGCTTTGGAGATTTTACGTGCGCTGTTCGACATGCGTATTTCGCACACGGTTTGAAGATCTATTTGGTTTTCCAAGTATATTTCATTTTTATACCCATATTTATGTGTATTAATGGGTGATAAATATTTTGAAATAATTATAAATAACTTCAAATTTCAAAACAACTTGTTTATATAGAAGAAGTCAACTTCAAGCTTATACTTTGTGGACATTTCACTTCACAGGACAAATTATAGGCTGGCGATTCTGGGCAGATACAGCCTACACTCAGCCATGTTAGACCTTGCCAGTTTGAGATATATTTTATTACGTTTGGTTAAAATTGTTCATTGTGAATAACTGTTTTGTTTGAGAAATTGCTTACAGAGGCCTCCCCTGCCAATGATGACTGATATAAATTGAATTAACTTTTTGTTTCAGGCGAGCTCAATGTCATATTCCAGCAATGCCGCGGTAGTGGACACCTGAAATTGGCCTCACGTACAGTTTCATATGAGAATCGAACCTGGGTCTTCGGCGGGACTAGCAGACTTTAACCACAACTCTACCCCCTCACCCAGAGTTCTATGGCTACAGCCCTATCCCCACCTACGTGCATAAACAGATCGATTCCAAGGTATGAATGGGCGTATTGCACACATAGTTATGTCTCCAGTGTATGTTCGCCGTTTGTACCATGTCATGTCGCTGTGGATGTAGTTAAAGACTGTGGAGGCTGTATGGATGCTCCGACGGATGTAAAACACGTCACTGATTGACTCAAGTCGTGAAGGATACTTGATTGAAACATATCGTCGTATTCGAATTGCTTATAATGTCAGTCACTGGATTATCTGGTCCAGACTCGATTATTCTCCCAACCGCCGGCGGAGGACGCCAGAAATGGGCTTCACACATTGAATCCATGAGGGGAATCGAACCCAGGTCTTCAGCGTGACGGGCGGACTCGTTAGTGAGTCAGTGAGTTTAGTTTTACGCCGCACTCAGCAATATTCCAGCCATATGGCGGCGGTCTGTAAATAATCGAGTCTAGACCAGACAATCCACAGCATGAGCATCGATCTGCGCAATTGGGAACCGATGACATGTGTCATCGAGCCTGACTACCCGATCCAAGTCAGCGAGCCTGACTACCCGATCCCTTTTAGTCACCAGCATGGGTTGCTGAAGATCAATTGTAACCCGGACCTTCACGGATACGGACTCATTAGCCATTAGGCTAACCCTCCGGACGCATAAAGGTGACCATCGTTGAAGCAGCACAGCACAACGTTACCCCTGTACATATTTGATAAATATAACTCACACTGAGGCATCGCGTAGGCAATGCGCAAGCAGTAAACTTTACGAATCAAAATAAGAGTCAAAATGTGCTGCCTGTTTCCCTGTCGTATTGGTAATCTCCTAACTGTGACGTCACTTCCAAGACAATGTAAGAAAAACAAGTGGCTGTCTTCGTGCCTTGCTCATAATTTTGACTGACAGCAATGTCAAAAGTGAACATTGACTTGGAGGTAGAGAAGCGTCCATGTTTGTATCAAGAGGTGACACATGGCCCTGTGCATAGAGCTCAGGTCACAAATCAGGCGAAGTTAAGCAACGTTGGGGGCGGTGGGGTAGCCTAGTGGTTATAGCGTTGGCTCGTCCCGCCGAAGCCCCGGGTTCGAATCCCCACATGGGTACAATGTGTGAAGCCCATTTCTGGTGTACCC
>VKKT01003982.1:12363-23731 GCA_008038995.1 Haliotis laevigata | reverse complement strand
TCTAGTTGTTTTACTGTCCTTCGTCGACAGGTTTTTATAACGTACATATATTCCATTTCACTGTCAAATGTTCTCATTTCACATTTTAGTGAGTAAATTGTTTTCGTCACGATATGGCTGCAATATTGCCGATGTGACGTTAAATATTAACTCACTCATTCACTCACATGCTTCTCCATATTTATTAATATTATTCATAGCCAAAAGAATCAACATAATGCAATGTGAAAAAGGGGAACCTTACCGATTTTTTCATACCCCCTGTGCGTATGACTTGACATTCTATGAAACCCATTCTAACTAAGTGGCTCCCTCGTGGTATTATGACATTGATAATACACTATGTGCATGCTAAAACATGACGTTGTGACATACTATGTGTGTGAATAATATTCTACTGATCTTAATATAACACATCTCACGTTATGATATCATGTGAATCAATATGAAAGTTTTTCCTTATGTGCATTAATATGAGAAATATCTTCCTTTCTGTGAATCTTTTCAGGGGAATTGTTATAAACAAATCGTACTCTGTGGTAATCAATTTGAAGCCTTCTTTGTGGACAATATGAACCTAGACTTACTCTCTTAAAATCAGTATGAAAACGATTTTATCATATGGGCATCCTTATCAACAAAGTCTTACCCACTTGAACCAATATGAACAAATCATTCTCCTCTGTGAATCTATCTGGACAAATTATTCCCCATTGTGAATAAGTATCAACAAAATCCTACCGAGTCTTGTTGTTTGAATTAAATGAATGAAGTCTTCCCCATGTGAATTTGTATGAAATTCTATTACTTTCAAATGGAAAGGTTCTTGTAAAGGATGTTAACGTTATTTTACGTTGTGAAATAGTGTTTAATAGAGTAAATACTTCACTCACTGTGACAAACTGAGGAAGAATCGTCCACATTAACTTACCCCATAAAATATAAGCAATTTGAGATCCAGAATACATCAGACTGTGAGCCTAGAACATGAAACTGATTATATAACCTTGACATAGTGTTATTTATTATTAGTTATTTTTTTAAATAAATTATTTCTTGTAAAATGAGAATTTAAAAAACACACCAAAAGAAACTTTTATCACATACGGATATAATATGGTCTGGTCGGAGTTGGGATGCCGCATTAATGTGCATTAATCTTAAAAGCGAAGTTAAACCCTCTATTAGACTGAGCTTGAGATTAATATGTAATATACCGAACAACATTAGAAACGCACCACACTGAAATGCACCGACGATGCTCATATATCATGGGTACATTTCAGTCTGACGGGGATATTTCGTATTATACGGGTGGTGCGTTTCTAATGTTATTCAGTATATAAAACTCAACGGCAAATAGAGTGACGCGAGGTTTCCTTACCACCAGTTTACTCCTGGATAAAGAAGAGCAGTGCTTTGGAATAAAAGAGTGGTCTCCCCTGATCAGTCGTTTAAGCTGCAGCTTGTAACTGACGAATATTCTGAGGATGTAGTTCACTATTACCACCGACGACACGCCAAAAGCAACATACCATGACACTGGAAGACATAGAGTGAGTGAGTGAGTGTGGTTTTACGCCGCTTTTAGCAATATTCCACCAATATGACGGCGATGGACACACATTGTACCTATGTGGGGAATCGAACACACGCCTTCGAGATGACTGTGCTTTAACCACTAGGCTACCCTACCGCCCTGCAATACATAGAAGTAAAAGAAACATGGGGAATATATAGAACGTCAACGCCTCGATTATAGAACGATACAAATAGCACTAAGCGTAAAGTGGAAATGAACAGTGAAATGTATTTGATAGCACCAGGTATTCGCGAAAAGGGAAAGCGTTTCAACGTCATTGAACGTCAACGCAAGGGAACATCATTGTTGGATTTCTAAAATTTACTAAATCACATTAGACGAGTGCTACAGTTTTAGATAAAGAGAATAAATTAAAATCATCTTTTAATTTTGACGTAGAATTCATCCGAAAACACAAACTCTGCAGCGTTTTGCTAAAAAATGCATTTTTTTCTTTTAGTGGGTTACAATCACAGTAGGAAATAAATGTGAATCTCTTTCTGAGGATATTTGAGATATTTGAGTGTTTTCTGAACTGATATTTCATATTCACATGACACTCGTCACTGTGAACATACCCGATACGACTAATTGAATCATGGTACGTATAAATGCAAGTGTGAAGTTACCCACCTCTCGTGCCCACCACCACCCTGGATATTATATATCGTTCCCTTACTCTGTCCCACGTATAGCAGGAGCTTCATCTGGTTGTACATCCCTGACCCGAACACTGTAGCGATGTTGGACGACACAGTGGCGTTCTGCAAGGATGCCTTGGCGACTCCTATGGCCTTCTCTATTGTTAAGAACGACAGCAGGCCAAACTGAAAGTAATCAGGACAGCGTAGATCTTTACAACTTTCGCTTCTGTGATATTTACCGAAACATCTTCTGAGGGACTATCATTGTTTCACGTATTTGGTGTCATTTATATATTTATATTTGCAAGGTTCAGTTCCTATGCGAATGCATTTGTTAAATTGCGAATAACACATAAAATTAAATGCTGCTGATAGAAAACAATATTTTACCATGGAGCACTATGTAGTTAATTTGATCATATGGCAAAAATATAAACAAACATTTAAAAAAAAAAATGTTTATCAGGTTTAACAGAATTTGACGAAATTGAGTTGATATGTAATGTTGACATAAGTTTCAGAGAGCAGGAATTGCGTTTTAATTAAAATGGGCATTACACGAGGTCATGGAGACATATCCACAAAAACCAAGTCGAATGAACAAACTGTCTCGCTTTTACAACTCAGTAAAATAGGTAGGGGTGACCTTTTGAAAAATGGACAAACTTAAGGAACGTGAAGTGATGATTTACTTGGAGATTGGTAACGGTGAACCCAGGTTTCGTTCATAATCACAAATCGTTGCAAGAACCTTTCTGTGTTAGCTTCAAACAGAGCTAAAATATCTAAAATATCTGTATAAATAGAAACGTGCAGTGATGTCGTACTTGGAGATTGTTGTTTGGGATGGAAGTGGTGAACCCAGGTTTCGTTCATTATCACAAATCGTTGCAAGAACCTTTCTGTATTAGCTTCAAACAGATCTAAAATATCACGAGTGGTGTCCAGTTTTGATCTGATGTCAGGAGCTGAACCTTCCCTTGTGGTGTACTCATATCTTCATCGTTGAGTGAGTGAATATGGTTTTATGCCACTCAAAAAAAATGAAATTATGGATTCCACACATTGTATCCATGTCGGAATCGAACTTCTGCGCGACGACCGAACGCTTTAACCACAAGGCTACCCTATCGCCCCTTATTCTACATCCACTATAGTGGAGATTGATACCCTGGAGATTATCGAGGATGCTTATTCTATAGACCTCTCTGAAACAGTCCTTTCAACTGGCTCGCTTTTTTGTGCATATATATCTGTGACACCATGTAAATTCCATTACAAAATCGCATTACCGCGCAGTTGATTCTATGTGAGCTTAAAACTCATACTCTATGCAGGGTTTCGTTGCATATAAAGGTGTGTAAAGGATATGGAAGACATAACAGAACAACCACCGTACCTCGTACAGACAGAGCATGGCGACAGTGACGGTGACTGTGATACGAGGGGAGTATCTGAATGTTGGATCTTGACGAGCGTTAAACACATACCACAACCCTGTACTCCAGTCCGCTGACCTGGGGACAGAGGAACGAGATAGAAGAACGACGTATTAAAATTATTTTGGGAGTACTGGAATTTTTGTAAGAACAGAATAGTTTGTTCCAAGACAATACAAATTATTTTTTTGAAAGAAGGAGCTAAACGAATGCTTTACGACACACTAGTTTCACAACACATCTGTTTTATGTCACATTGGTTTAAATTCACAACACATCTGATTCACAGCACATTGGTTTCCCAACACATCTGATTCACAACACATTGGTTTCACGACACTTTGGTTTAAATTCACAACACATGTGATTCACAAAACACTGGTTTCACAACGCATCTGATTCACAACACATTGGTTTTACGACATATTGGTATAACAACACATTGGTTTGAATGCACAACAGATTGGTTTCACGACACATCTGTTCCACAAAATACGTTTCACGACACATTGGTTTCCCCACACCTCGATTTCACAACACACTGGTTTCACTACATAGTTTGCGTTTCACAACATCTAGTAAAGGATAAAATCTTGACCGAGGATGTAAGACTGGGACATTGGGGAGTGCCGAAAGACAAATATGAAACAGTATCGACAATTTAATGTTTCAAACATACTTCCAATTAACTTTGAGAAACGGACGTAAAATATCCCCCAGCTGGCTCTCAGGAACGTGAATGATATTAGTTCTTAACGGCAGTTTGGTTTCTCAGTTCACAGACTGCAGACTGATGTTTTTCATTAGATTTCCTTCTTAATTAGATTGTCCAAATGTAAACTGTATCTAAGCTTCTTTTTAGAATATTTGAAGGAGAGTGGATATTCTCCAAATAAAACTTGATAAACCATGTAAAGCAAGTACATGTATAGCGAGCATTAAGCGTTTAAAGGAGCCACCGGCATCTTGAATAATGTAAAACTGACAAATAAAGTCGTATGAAAGATAAACGTTATAGTTACATTTTAGTTTGGGTGTTACTTACGTCAATACTGGAGGCAGTCTGGACCGTTTGCCTTTGAGCAGTTCAGTCACATGCTTGGCCTGATGGTGCTTCATCAGTTGATGTGTGGCTGTCTGTGAGGAACGCGTGAGTATAGCATGATATATCGTCATAATCCGATCTCAGCAGCTGGCATATTCTGCATTATGGAAGCGTATAAGTGGCAGCGTCTAAGATATTTTGACATCTACGTAGAAGATACTTCCATCTACTAAGAACATACGTTCCTTCTCATAGAAGATACAGGCCACTTTCGCAGTTTTGCTTTCGGTGTAAGCATCCTCAAATATTAATAATAATCACATAACGGTACCTTGTTATCGTTGATCAGGTAGGTTGCATCTGTATTATGTGTCTGAACACGAAAAGGAAAAGAAATATCAGAATGTACGATATCTGAGTTACATCTTCAAGCTTTAAACAATCTTAATACCCACGTGTATGGATTACTCACTGGTTCCTGTAATATGTATGTAATATTGCCGAGTACGAGGCCAAACAACAAATAATTTGATCAACAAACAAACTATAACTTGGTTAACACTGCCCGGAACAATACTTCAGTTATATTAAAGCATATACAGAGGAATCTGTCTATTGTGGACTGGACTGGGACCGACTCATTTGTCCGGATTATAGAGCAGTCCGGACTAGACAAGTGTTGTCCGTCACCGTAGACACTGCCATGATGTGATACCGTATATTACCGTAGATAAGCCGAATTTTGAGGACCAAAAAAGCAGTCTGTAGAAGGGGTCGGCTTATCTATTGGTTACACTTTCGTCAAAAAAAAATTCAGGGGGTATGAAAACGACATCATATTGCTTCGTGTGAACAAACGAGAGAAGACGAGTTTGTCAGTAAAGACGTCAAATTTGCAATCACCAGACAAGATTTCATTTTAATTTGTTTTTGCTAGGCATTGTCTTAGATGCAGGGATTAAGATTATCGTGTCTTTTTGTCTTGTATACAGAGCCGGAAATAGCAATCAACTGTGCAAACGTTCCCACGCGACCTACCGGTGATTTAGTTAAAACATACGCAATAATATAAGGAAATGAATTTTGATTCAGTGATCGGAACAATATATATAGTATCTGAAACTATATTTTTATTTTATAAAGAGAAATATATTCTAGCATTGCATCATTTCTTATGCAGGTTTTGCTCTATAAATGTAAAATATTTATAATCATAATAAGGTTATGCGACAGCACTTTCGTGAAAGAGAAAAGCTCAAAATGACCCTGGTCTTAGATATTAATCACCGTGGTAGAATCCATGGTGCTGACAAATCAAAAAACATAATGGAGACGAACTGGGACTCGAGTCCTTGATAACTGATTTAAATGGGCCGCAACTCCGCGCAGCGAATTAAGGCGCCTAAGTCGATTCACTTCCAACATGATGCTGGCCACGGGTAACAGGATTCTAGAACACCCCTGTCCTTCGGGAGATAATGAGTTAGTGTGTGTAGTTTTACGGTGCTTTAGCACTATTCCAGCAACCTCACGGAGAGGGACACCAGAAATTGGACTTCATGTGGGGATTTGAACCCGAATCTTCAGCGTGACAAGCGGACGCTTTAACCATTAGGCTACCCTACCGCCCCGGGAGATAATGAGCCATAAAGCACTTACGTACGACTCTGTCATTGATCTGATGGTTGACAAGATGGCGACGATGACCCGGATGAGGAAGGTGATGACAAGGTACAGAAGACAGGCGAGCACCGGAAGCTGGATGACCACTGGCTGTCCAGTGAAGACCTGTGCAGGACACGTGACTTAACCTCAGCATGTTTTAGAAACCGCCCGATGCACATGGGACAATAATTTTATTCCTCAGTTAATGGAACTGTATGTGTTCTTTTTTTAATTCTCAGCTTCCTGGGAGTTATACAACCAAAGCCAGTGAGGCTAGAGGGTTCGCGGCTGAGTTCATATTTCGAAGACTTGCCTAAGGGGACACTTTGGTAACATATGATTCAGAAAGGGAGTTGGAAACTCTCTCAATTACTAAGCTGTCGAACATGGTAACCTAACCAGCTACTCTCCGCCACCAGCGTTTGTAACAGTGCTGTAGAATGTTCAATGTTTATACAAACCCAGTCGGATGCATCCACGCATTCAAACACGTGAGCAAGGTTGACTAAAAACCTGAAATCGATTAAAGGGAAAAAATCGATTAAAGTGAATTTCTTGATCATGACTTCAAAATACAGTGATCAAGTGAAGGAATATTTACCCTGCATACTTAGGGATTCAAACATAACAAGGCCTCCACCATATGTGAGTATATGCTTAAACTGAAAGTGGAACTCCTAAGCAAAACACGTTTATAAAAACACTCTACTCTATGGAAGATTACATGCAGTTAAGTGTCCTCATACCCTTAGTTGCTAACTGCTCATGTGTTCTAGAAAACTATGACCGGTGGTCAAAACTTAGAGAACATACAAGTCTTTCGAAGTGTTCATATATACTACACAAAAGTTTAACATCACCGAATTATTTTATATGACTGAAATTAATCTGTCAAGGATTGAATTGATAAGCATAGTCGTATAGTTACATGAAACAAAATCGGGCGCTCTCTACCTTCTTATGGGTAGGATGCATCAAGCAACACCAGCGCTATATTTTGCCTCGTACGGATGGGAAAGCCGCAATAACTCGGTGCGCCTAGTGGCTGCAAGAGTTGTATGTTCCCCAGGGAGTTGAGATTGATAATAAGATGTGCCGTTGAGATTGACATCCAATGATCGAGGGAAAAACTACCAGCGTCTTGAGCATGCACTAGTGCGTGGATATGAGCGCTATATAAATATCCAATAATAAATAACATATTTAATGTAAATGTGTGTATTTGTTTTGTTGAACGCCACACTCGGCAATTTTTCAGCCATAAGACGGCTGAAGTTTATAATCATCCAGGACTAAATACGGGGACCACTGCTTTGAATGTGCAGCTCCCATGCTATGGAACAACCTCCCTATGTCGCTGAAATACGCTCCAAGTCTACAAACATTTCGAAAACATCTAAAGACACATCTATTTGAAATKAAATAGACTGGGACTACACAAGCGCCTGTGAGTAGATTATTATTATTATCATTATAATCTGAACCAGACAATCCAATGACTGATATCATGAACAACGATCCACGCCGCAGGAAACGATGACATGACGACAACCAAGTCACCGAACCTAACCACCCGACCCTTTAAGCAGCCTCTTACGACAAACACGACGTACTAAGGAACAATTATAACCCGGGTTCTCAAGAGGGACAGATGTCCCCAAGAGCCTAATCCTAGGGATTATAGGTGGAATGGGACTCTAGCATATACCTGTTCAAAGATCCCAACGGGGAATCAGTGGACAAGTCAGGATTTTAAAGGCACTATATCACACCACGCCTCTCTAAAAACAAATTACGCATTTAGATTACAATATTAAATTCGAATTAATTAACGCAACATTGCATTAAATCGATGGCGCGCCCTCCACCAGCCGAACATTATTTTAGGCGATGTCCCTTTGAGCGCTCTTTACAAATATCCTACCCACAACTTGTGATTGAAACCAGTACGGCAAACACCAACAACACCGCGTGCGACAGTTTTCGATGCACAGAGCTCGAGTAATTGTTTACTTTATGACAAGTGTTCTCTGTTTGGAAGCTGTTCGCCTCAAAGTTTCAATTATTGATTTCAGGCAACTCGTAAGGGATAATAAGTTTTTTATTGCATCAATAGGAAGCTAAAGTGAGTGCATATGCCTCAATATATTTAACATAAGTCAAAATGTTGTCGAAAATGTGTGACATTGTGCCTTTAAAGTCTGTGTCCGTAACCGCTATTCGGCTTGTCCCGGAATAACACGAGTTGGTCACGAACGTGTCATTAGGGCTTTCCGACTTAATAACAAGTCTCGACTATCCCACAAACCAAATTGACGAATGGTCCATTGACAATAGGTGTCACGAGGTGTTCGTTAAAAAGGGTTATGTCGTGCCGACTGCAGCCGTCACTCACAAATTACATAAACCGTAAGAACCATAATATTCATTAAAATATTCGGATTTTAAAAAATCTCGTTTTAAGCTGATTCTCATGGAATTGTTTGATTTCAGAACAAGAACAATGACCATGCTCACCAAAGGATGGAGTAGGCCAGGCCTATCAGTGACCAGATGAAGCTGGTCTTCTTGGCCAGACAGGCGAAGAACGGGTAGTAATCTATTCCCATCTCCGTCACGGCCAGCATGGCCAGGAACACTGGAAACATAACATGACATTCGTGACCAACTCGTTTTATTCCGGGACAAGCCGAATAGTCTTCTTGCAGGTTACGGAAAAGGGCGAGTGGTGACGAATGAACAAGCATCGAGAGGGGGACCATTCGTCACCACTCGCCCCTTTCCGTAACCTGCAAGAAGACTATTCGGTTTGTTCCGGAATAACACGAGTTGGTCACGAATGGGAGCGGGACGAGTCTTCTTGACGGTTACGGTAAGGGGCGAGTGGTGACGAATGATAAAATGAAAATGTAAGACATATTTCTGCCAACAGTTTCTAAGTCGGGAGTTTTACGCCATTTTAGCAATATCTCAGCAATATCACAACGCGGGACACAAAAAATGGGCTTCACACGTTGCACCCATGTGGGTATTCGAACCCGGGTGTTCGACCGCTTTAACCACTCGGCTGACCCACCGTCCCTTCCATAGGGGCGTGTCCTTTATATAGTAATAGGGTTGGGTCCATACACTTATATGTCTTTCTAACGCTGTTTCTAAGCGAGACACGCCCCTATGGTCCCTTCAAAGTCTTGAAAAGACAGTTTCAGAGATCAGGAAAGATATGCCCGAGCAGCACTGACATGTTGCTTTTGGCATCCTCAAAGAACTGTTTCCATACTTCCATGATGCCAACACTTCTGAAGGGTGTTCCACACGCCATTTTTAGACACGGATTTTAGGTATCAAAGACTATTTTTATTACAGAATTTTCCATTGGATTTGTGCAGATTCCCTATAAGAAATTCTGAACTGTGGAGGATTAACAAATAAGTTTTTGGACAAAATGGAAATTTATATCATGTTCATTAAGAACACAATTTTGCATATATTTTCTTTTTGAAAACTAAAAACTGAATATCTATGTCATTAATTTTCAGTGAAAATTGTCCAAAATATTATAGACTTATACTTAATATGCAATTTCCAAACTCCTTTATTATGTGATGAAAATTCTCAAAATGGGTTTGAATGAAAACCGTAGGACATCAACTTGAATGATGTTAATATCCTCATGCGGAAATGCACCACTTCAAATATATTTGATAAATATCATAATTATAGGCTGATTGGCCTATACCAAAATAGGCAGACCGGCCTATAATATCCCGCTTGGCCTATGATAGGCCGATCGGTAGGTTTCCCCAACCTGTTGGAGTGTGTGTCTGTTATGATTTTACGCCGCTTTAAGAACTATTCCCGCAATACCAGGGTGAAAGGAATAAGAAATGGGTTTTATGCAATGTACCAAGTGAGGAATCGAACCGGGGTCTTCGGCGTGATCAGCGAACGCTTTAACCACTTGGCTGCTGGTGTGACAAATCACCGACCATTCTAATTTTCTGGAGCGGAGTGGGGATCGAAAAGGGGGATTTATTGAAGCAGCTGGGATGTTAGTTTCAGTTTTAAGCTGTTTTAGCCATATTCTCATTGAACATAACATGTTCAGTTTACGACTTTTTATTGTAGATTATTCTGGAGAAGTTACTGAAGTCGGCATCATTGGAAGGGTCTTACAGGGCAAGTTGTACCGCTATTACCTACTTTAATTCAAGATAAATAACATCTTTAGAATTCAGCGACTTCATTAAGTGGGTGAGGAAAAGCACTTAGAATCTATGGTACCGAGTTGGTACGTAGAGCCTCAATTTTGTAATAAGGATAAATGTTCAGGTTTGAAGGCACCGCGTGTGTTTGTGGGTAGTTTGCTGACCTTGGGACCACATGGGCGAGTTGTCGGGGATGTAGTCGCCCCCGAACAAGATGAGGCAGGTTGTGGCGGTGGAGCCGAAGGCAGCGGCATAGGCGAACCTGTCCTCGTCTCCATCCAAGAGGTTCACAGGGCTGGAACAGAAGAGTGTGAGTGAGTGAGTACAGTTTTACGCCGCTTTTAGTTATATTCCAGCCATATCACGGCAACGGACATCAGAAATGGGCTTCCGAACAGAAGATGGTGAAGTGTGGACAGTATAATGTTTGAAAAAAAGACCAAATGCAAATTGTAAGAATAAAGGAGTGCGGAAGGGAGGCAACTCTTGCAATCGTGTGTTCATAACTTCATGCTGGGAAAGTTACATTTGGAACAGTATGTACAGTGTACGTTCGAAATGTATTTAAACTCAACAGAACATTAAAACATAAACACAGTCTCTACTATCAGAACCTCGGTAACCCGGACTTGAGTAACGGTACTTACAATAACAGTGTGCATCGCGATGTGCACATAAGTGATTTAAGTGAGTAGGTGAGTATGGTTTTACGCCACCTTTAACACTGACTGACTGACTGAGTTTGGTTTTACGCCGCTTTTAGCAATATTCCAGCAACATCACGG
>VKKT01003981.1:58278-69664 GCA_008038995.1 Haliotis laevigata | reverse complement strand
GCTGAACCAGGTGTTATAATTTCCTTATATCCTGCTGAACCAGAGGTTATAGCATACCGTATATCCTGCAGGAACAGTTTATGATCTACTACATATCCTGCTGAACCAGTGGTTATAACATGCTGTATATCCTGCTGAAACAGAGTTTATGATCTACTACATATCCTGCTGAACCAGAGGTTATAACATACTGTATATCCTGCTGAAAGAGAGTTTATAATGTCCTTATATCCTACTGGACCATAGGTTATAACATTCTTTATATCCTTCTGAGCCAGAATTTATAAGCTACATATACTACTACCATTGTATATATTATCACTCATATATCCTGATAACTACAGTTAATAATTTCTTGGATATCCTGCTGATCCAGAGGTTATAACATTCTTTATATCCTGAACCATTTATCATCTACATATACTGCTGCCTTTAAATATAAAGTCACTTATATATCCTGCTAATCTAAAGTTAATACATGTAATTACTTGTATATCCTGTTGATCCAGAGAGTATAATTTCCTATGTGTTATGCAGAACAAGAGTAGATTATCTGCTGCATATTCTTATATCTGAGGCAGAATGTATAATCTATGTATATCCTTCTGAACCGGAATTTAGAGCTGTGATATGTATTGTGGTGAACCCCGGTTTACGTCTCCAGTAGCCGCTACTGAAACTAGATGTCTCCTTAATGTCCTGCTGTATTGGGTCCTTCCTGCCAGACAGATCTAGATGGTTACCTACAGTTCACTAACAAATCTAAATCTTGCAATTTTCTGATAAGATTTTGTGATTGTTGGATATGCAAATTACATCATTGAACCTTGCTAGAATCAGACAGAATTTCCGAGAAAAACACAAAATCAGAATTGAGATAGGGAATCTTGATCTGGTGAATTCAAAGTCAATGTTTAGCTGAATACCGCAGAACATAAAAGTTGATGCAGAATATGGTTCCCGAAGGACGTTAGCCCAAGTCTGAGTATACATTACAAAAACCCAGCAAGGACTGGCGGAGACTGGCGGCAGTTATTGGCATAATAATGCTGAAATTGACTTCGCCGATATCTTGTCTTGGGGCGGGTCAGTTGATGACGGCGCTGATTTAGCGAGGTTACACATGGAAGCTGGAGCCCATCATGTCTTGTACAACAGTCCTTCTCTGGAGTCTAGGATTAGTGATTGTGTTGGGTGGAGTTGTACACACAGACAATGTCTACACCTGTGCTCATTCAACAGGTAGGTCTGGTTTAAAATGAATTTTATTGATTGAAAACTTTCAAGTTTTAATTCATGCAGTTGGCACAATGCGGCATGTGATGGTTAGTGTTTGTGTTTCTTTCGATCAGTGCATCCGTTAACAGACTGTTGTTTCCATGCTAAGTGCTTCTTAACTGAGTAGTTACTTGGGTAGTTACCTGTTGATACCTGTTCTTACCTGTAAATGCAGGTAGTATTGAGTGATACAGCATTACGTTGCTCAATGACTCCTAGAGGACATTTTTCAAGGACGTTCTAACAAATGTTAGTAACCTGGCTTACAGCTGTGAACGTGGGTAGCGTCGTTCTTGTGTTCTCTCATGTTGTAGAAGTTCTGCAACATCGGTGTGTACAATCAATGGGAATTGCTATTAAATCACAATGTAGAGGCTGATAATGATGTATCTCATGTTTAAGTGTTTCAGGTGTCTGTTAGCTATTGGCAATTATCAATTTGTATCGGAAATCTTTAATTCTTCCTTTTAGTTAAAAATATCTTAAATTTAACAAATCTGAATTGTTTATGTATTCAGTTTTTAATTAGCAGTAAGATGCAGAGAATGTTGGAGCACAATGCTTCCAATATTCTAGACTTATTTCAGAAGATAGGATTCAGTTTTCAATGTGATAAAATTACCTTTTTAATTGAAAAAGAGTTTGAAGAAATAGTTTTATTTATTGATTGACTGACAGTGAGATCAAAACAACATCATGGTAAATATTTTCATGACTAGTCTTCAGACAAGGATGAAGTGAAAACCTTTCAATATGGTTTACAATTTGGTTCCTGAACCAAATTTAATTAACTGAGGTTTGTGTTTTGAAAAACAGTAATCAGTGTGTAAAAAGTGTAACAGAATCAAATCAATTGGCAACTCCTTCCCCATCTTGATGTCCTTTCAGATCCTTTGATTTTAATGAACTGAGGTTAGTGTCGTGAACAAAGATGTAGGCAGCATCAACTCTGGTGAAGCAGGTTCCCCAGGTTGAGCTCCTGGTTAAACTTAGGCATCTCTTCTGGTTATTATTATACAAATCACATTTATTTACAAAGTCTCCTGTTTAAACGTCAAACATATCGTAGCAGAGACAGACATAGGTGGATCTGGAGGGAGATTAAAGGTTAATATTATTACAACCCACAGTAATGCACAATTGTTGTACAAGGTTATTTTCAAAACTTTCTGGAATTTGACTACTTTCCATTCCAAATAATTTGATATTACCAACATATGATTGTGATATGATTAGGGATGGGTATTGCAGGGAATTTTCATATTGCGATATATTGCGATGCGAAAGCATGTATTGCAATATGTATTGCAATATATTGCATGACGTATTTTTAAACAAAAAATTACTTATAATCGAGTTAATGCTTGATTTATAGAGCAAAAACACAACCAACATACCATGCTTGATTAAGCTTTAATAACAACTTTTAATCTTGATAAAATAAAAATGTGAATAATATTTGGCACAAATGAAAAAAGGAAATGCCCGAAGATTTCCGAGTTTTACAAGTTTTCTGATTGCAAGTCAAAATACCGGTTTTCGATCAGCGTATCGCAATATGTATCATTTTCGTGTCTGAACCGGTAAATACCGGTAAACCGGTTATATTGCGCAGCCCTAGATATGATGTAACTTTCTAATCTTTGCACATGTGTGTTTTACCAATTTTCAGTTGACACCTCATATGAAGTCACTGTGCTTCACTTTGAGAAAAATGTTAAAAGTCATACGTGTCATCTGAACAAGAGACTGCCTTAAGTCTGGGTTTCTGAAGGGTGTACAAAGGTTTTCATCCCTACTTTCTATCATAGAAGTTCAATGAGTAATATAGAGAATAGACAGCAAGAAATTGTAGATAAATGCCATTCCTTCTCTCAGGACAGAAAATTCCTTATTCCTTGCTTGTTGGTTATTCTCTGATTGGCCAGGTCTTCTCAGGATGCTCATATAGTTCAGGAAAGAAAGTGATCTCCTCATATGCTTACTTCCAAGTCCCACTCCCCCTTCCCTTCCCGCTCTCCTCCCGAGGTCAAGGAGAGAAGTGGGTTCTAAACAACTTTTGCCATTATTTGTCTCCCAAAAAGTGAAACAGCTTAAAGACTGACTTATATGGACTGACAAGTCAAGAATCATTACAAATTGGGATTCCAACCCACAATCAGTGGATCCTAGCTTGACCAAGGGACACTACTCTTCACAGTGTGTTGTATATCCTACACTGGGTGAACGGTATATTATCAGAAGGTTGTCTCTCTCTCTATGTATGCTGCTCTAGTTCTGGAGCCACACGTCTTCCTATCACATAATGCTTCTCTAATAGCAATACATTCTCTGGGAAAAAAACAGTGCTATAAAACTCCTACAATTGAGCCTTAATTCAATGTACTACCTGTCAGAAGACATATATCATAGTTACAATGAAGGTAATAGCTGGGTTAGGAATATATTGACTTGAATTGTCTCCAATTTGAATATTTTTAAAAAGAAATATGGCTCTGTAGGACTCGTGTTCCTGAAAGTTGGACTTCGGATATGAAGGCTGTCGGAAGGACTCCAAATATAGTACACATTATCTGTAAAAATTAGTACACAGACACATCAAGTATAATCCAAATGTTTCTACTTCTTGGTAGATGGTTTGCTTTTTGTTCGTTCTTAACAAACACAGTGTTTCGTATATAAACGCTCAAAACTATGAGCAAACTTTGAAAAATTATTGTTCAGTAAAATTGTAAAGACAATAAAGTTTAAGGCGTGGCAAAGTGTTCAAATGTAACATTTGTTATATTTGGGATTACACTTTCTAAATACAAAATCTAGTTCCAGTACTTTCTTTGGCTGTTATGTAAGGTGGGGCATTTGTATTGAAGCTTTGGGGATGAAAATCTAATAAATTTTTTGTTGTGTTATCTTTGGGGCAAGATAGGTGCCAAGAAATTTTCTAAAACTGTTAGACCACTTTTCAATGTTTACAGCTTACTCAATATTGTGAATGTATCGAGGATCTCACTAAAGCCTGTTGCTGTCTGATATATTAACAGTGGCCTGAAGTAGCGTCATAATCATATTATCAGAAGATGACAGCTCAGATTTGAGAGTGTTGATTGTTTGTTTTCAAAATACACTAGGGCAGTATTTTAATTAATTTAACAGTTTTTCAATTTGAAAACCAACATTAAAACCATTTTAGAATTACTATGTTGCGTCACTGCATTAGAAAATATCATTGTGCACTTGCAAATTCATGCTTGGTCATGAAGCCACAACTCCAAATGTCTGTGTTTTGAAGAAACTGTAAACTACTCCTGCACTTGTTAGAAGCTACTGCCGCCAGTGTGTTGGAGAGTTGACATTCTTTGAAAAATTAATTAATATATGGCATTTCTCCTGGGATGTTCAGAAATATTGCCTACAGGACACAATGATGGATCATATTGGTGTTGCATGTATTCTCTTATCTTGCCAGAGGAGAGTAATTTCATATTTGAAGTTTAGCAAAAACATTTAAGTGTGTTAAATCTGTAGTAGTTTAAGCTTCTTGTTGTGTTATTTCAGTTACCTATGCATGTATGTAATGAAAGCTCTTTCCAAATAAGGGAACATATAGAAAAGTATGTAACAGCATCAAATATTTATATATTTATTTTAAATATCAAAGATTTATCTGAGGTAGAAGCTGCAGAATTCCTGTCTCCATGCGATGTCCTGACAATGTCCTGACAATTAAATGCACTATTTCTATGACAACGTTCTGACAATGTTCTACGATGATGCCATGACTAAAAGGATTCTGCCTCTTTGATTATGTCCAGATGATGAAAGACTCTCGCCTGATTTACACAAAATTTGAATAGCTCTTTACCTAATCTATGGAAGTCATTCACAGTCATTTCCAGCAGTGGAAAATGTTCTGACATCTTTAACGTGTCGGTATTCATAAATTTGCAGATCAGAATCGGCAGTTTGTGGAATGAGGCACCCACTGGAATTTGCCCGAATCTGATCAATATGCTGATAACTCTCCCAGACATGGGCACATTCGGTGCCGCCATTAAGCGTATGTTTCCAGGAATTATGACAAGTTATTTCCTCCACTTAATAATAATGATGGTATAATATGCAATAATTGCCCCCCCCTCCTGCACTGGGTGTATTATGTGATACAAGGCATCAACACATGGACGGCGCTTTCCCACACGGACTTCCACTAATAAAGGACAAACGCATTTTGTTGTCCGTGTAGCTAACGGTTAGCTAAAGTTTCTATGCAAATAATGACAAGTGGTTGTTGGGTTGGGCTTCAGTTGAACAGCTCTGCGTTTAGCTGACATTGATGGAAATCACTATTGGTGATTATTTGATCGTTGGACAATGAAATTGTATTACATTACTCTATGATTGATCTGATTTCGATGTTATGATCTCGGTTTGCTTGTACACCATTGATTCTCCGGCCAGCAACAGTTACACATTAGCTTTTTACGTTGGTGGTTTTATCGGAGATTTATCGTCTTTTTGACTGATCAGTCCCACTGGCTTATTGGTTTTATTGATGACAGGATTAGCGCACGTAATACTGGAAGA
This sequence comes from Haliotis laevigata, assembly GCA_008038995.1. Lineage (NCBI taxonomy): Eukaryota > Metazoa > Mollusca > Gastropoda > Lepetellida > Haliotidae > Haliotis > Haliotis laevigata. The sequence continues at coordinate 63,802 of VKKT01003981.1, read as the reverse complement.
TCAATACTGTACCAAACGGCGCTTCATTGTTCTTTTTTCTCGGGGGGTTTATGAAAGGATTAATTGTGCTGATCGATCCTTATTGATGGATTACCTGATTGTGAAAGGTACCTTTAACTGCCATTGATCTACTTCACTTTGAAAGGTGGTTGACACTTAAAGGAGGGGCTCGATGTTCACTTTCTGTCAGGGGAGGTAATTTCTTTCCAAGCAAATTCTACGGTGTGTTACCATCATTATCAAACTTTAGTCAACATGTTGCATTACAATGCACAGCTTTGCAGCAAAGTATTACCTCTGTAACAGTCTTACACTGGATTTTGAGAGTATGTGAGTTTGGTTTGTGTGATGCAAGTTATCTTTACAAAGTGAGTGAGTGAGTTATTTGAGTTTAACACTGTTGTGGATGTGACAAATATATTGTCCAACTTTATCTTGTCTGGGATTGATGAAGTCCTTGGAAAACATCCAGTTTCTCCAGTCCCAAACCACTTCCTCAGAGGCTGCCCAATCACTCACTGTTAAGTACCCCTAGTTGGAGCCTCTGTTGGGATTCAAAGGAAGGATATATACNTTTTTAAACAAAAAATTACTTATAATCGAGTTAATGCTTGATTTATAGAGCAAAAACACAACCAACATACCATGCTTGATTAAGCTTTAATAACAACTTTTAATCTTGATAAAATAAAAATGTGAATAATATTTGGCACAAATGAAAAAAGGAAATGCCCGAAGATTTCCGAGTTTTACAAGTTTTCTGATTGCAAGTCAAAATACCGGTTTTCGATCAGCGTATCGCAATATGTATCATTTTCGTGTCTGAACCGGTAAATACCGGTAAACCGGTTATATTGCGCAGCCCTAGATATGATGTAACTTTCTAATCTTTGCACATGTGTGTTTTACCAATTTTCAGTTGACACCTCATATGAAGTCACTGTGCTTCACTTTGAGAAAAATGTTAAAAGTCATACGTGTCATCTGAACAAGAGACTGCCTTAAGTCTGGGTTTCTGAAGGGTGTACAAAGGTTTTCATCCCTACTTTCTATCATAGAAGTTCAATGAGTAATATAGAGAATAGACAGCAAGAAATTGTAGATAAATGCCATTCCTTCTCTCAGGACAGAAAATTCCTTATTCCTTGCTTGTTGGTTATTCTCTGATTGGCCAGGTCTTCTCAGGATGCTCATATAGTTCAGGAAAGAAAGTGATCTCCTCATATGCTTACTTCCAAGTCCCACTCCCCCTTCCCTTCCCGCTCTCCTCCCGAGGTCAAGGAGAGAAGTGGGTTCTAAACAACTTTTGCCATTATTTGTCTCCCAAAAAGTGAAACAGCTTAAAGACTGACTTATATGGACTGACAAGTCAAGAATCATTACAAATTGGGATTCCAACCCACAATCAGTGGATCCTAGCTTGACCAAGGGACACTACTCTTCACAGTGTGTTGTATATCCTACACTGGGTGAACGGTATATTATCAGAAGGTTGTCTCTCTCTCTATGTATGCTGCTCTAGTTCTGGAGCCACACGTCTTCCTATCACATAATGCTTCTCTAATAGCAATACATTCTCTGGGAAAAAAACAGTGCTATAAAACTCCTACAATTGAGCCTTAATTCAATGTACTACCTGTCAGAAGACATATATCATAGTTACAATGAAGGTAATAGCTGGGTTAGGAATATATTGACTTGAATTGTCTCCAATTTGAATATTTTTAAAAAGAAATATGGCTCTGTAGGACTCGTGTTCCTGAAAGTTGGACTTCGGATATGAAGGCTGTCGGAAGGACTCCAAATATAGTACACATTATCTGTAAAAATTAGTACACAGACACATCAAGTATAATCCAAATGTTTCTACTTCTTGGTAGATGGTTTGCTTTTTGTTCGTTCTTAACAAACACAGTGTTTCGTATATAAACGCTCAAAACTATGAGCAAACTTTGAAAAATTATTGTTCAGTAAAATTGTAAAGACAATAAAGTTTAAGGCGTGGCAAAGTGTTCAAATGTAACATTTGTTATATTTGGGATTACACTTTCTAAATACAAAATCTAGTTCCAGTACTTTCTTTGGCTGTTATGTAAGGTGGGGCATTTGTATTGAAGCTTTGGGGATGAAAATCTAATAAATTTTTTGTTGTGTTATCTTTGGGGCAAGATAGGTGCCAAGAAATTTTCTAAAACTGTTAGACCACTTTTCAATGTTTACAGCTTACTCAATATTGTGAATGTATCGAGGATCTCACTAAAGCCTGTTGCTGTCTGATATATTAACAGTGGCCTGAAGTAGCGTCATAATCATATTATCAGAAGATGACAGCTCAGATTTGAGAGTGTTGATTGTTTGTTTTCAAAATACACTAGGGCAGTATTTTAATTAATTTAACAGTTTTTCAATTTGAAAACCAACATTAAAACCATTTTAGAATTACTATGTTGCGTCACTGCATTAGAAAATATCATTGTGCACTTGCAAATTCATGCTTGGTCATGAAGCCACAACTCCAAATGTCTGTGTTTTGAAGAAACTGTAAACTACTCCTGCACTTGTTAGAAGCTACTGCCGCCAGTGTGTTGGAGAGTTGACATTCTTTGAAAAATTAATTAATATATGGCATTTCTCCTGGGATGTTCAGAAATATTGCCTACAGGACACAATGATGGATCATATTGGTGTTGCATGTATTCTCTTATCTTGCCAGAGGAGAGTAATTTCATATTTGAAGTTTAGCAAAAACATTTAAGTGTGTTAAATCTGTAGTAGTTTAAGCTTCTTGTTGTGTTATTTCAGTTACCTATGCATGTATGTAATGAAAGCTCTTTCCAAATAAGGGAACATATAGAAAAGTATGTAACAGCATCAAATATTTATATATTTATTTTAAATATCAAAGATTTATCTGAGGTAGAAGCTGCAGAATTCCTGTCTCCATGCGATGTCCTGACAATGTCCTGACAATTAAATGCACTATTTCTATGACAACGTTCTGACAATGTTCTACGATGATGCCATGACTAAAAGGATTCTGCCTCTTTGATTATGTCCAGATGATGAAAGACTCTCGCCTGATTTACACAAAATTTGAATAGCTCTTTACCTAATCTATGGAAGTCATTCACAGTCATTTCCAGCAGTGGAAAATGTTCTGACATCTTTAACGTGTCGGTATTCATAAATTTGCAGATCAGAATCGGCAGTTTGTGGAATGAGGCACCCACTGGAATTTGCCCGAATCTGATCAATATGCTGATAACTCTCCCAGACATGGGCACATTCGGTGCCGCCATTAAGCGTATGTTTCCAGGAATTATGACAAGTTATTTCCTCCACTTAATAATAATGATGGTATAATATGCAATAATTGCCCCCCCCTCCTGCACTGGGTGTATTATGTGATACAAGGCATCAACACATGGACGGCGCTTTCCCACACGGACTTCCACTAATAAAGGACAAACGCATTTTGTTGTCCGTGTAGCTAACGGTTAGCTAAAGTTTCTATGCAAATAATGACAAGTGGTTGTTGGGTTGGGCTTCAGTTGAACAGCTCTGCGTTTAGCTGACATTGATGGAAATCACTATTGGTGATTATTTGATCGTTGGACAATGAAATTGTATTACATTACTCTATGATTGATCTGATTTCGATGTTATGATCTCGGTTTGCTTGTACACCATTGATTCTCCGGCCAGCAACAGTTACACATTAGCTTTTTACGTTGGTGGTTTTATCGGAGATTTATCGTCTTTTTGACTGATCAGTCCCACTGGCTTATTGGTTTTATTGATGACAGGATTAGCGCACGTAATACTGGAAGATCAATACTGTACCAAACGGCGCTTCATTGTTCTTTTTTCTCGGGGGGTTTATGAAAGGATTAATTGTGCTGATCGATCCTTATTGATGGATTACCTGATTGTGAAAGGTACCTTTAACTGCCATTGATCTACTTCACTTTGAAAGGTGGTTGACACTTAAAGGAGGGGCTCGATGTTCACTTTCTGTCAGGGGAGGTAATTTCTTTCCAAGCAAATTCTACGGTGTGTTACCATCATTATCAAACTTTAGTCAACATGTTGCATTACAATGCACAGCTTTGCAGCAAAGTATTACCTCTGTAACAGTCTTACACTGGATTTTGAGAGTATGTGAGTTTGGTTTGTGTGATGCAAGTTATCTTTACAAAGTGAGTGAGTGAGTTATTTGAGTTTAACACTGTTGTGGATGTGACAAATATATTGTCCAACTTTATCTTGTCTGGGATTGATGAAGTCCTTGGAAAACATCCAGTTTCTCCAGTCCCAAACCACTTCCTCAGAGGCTGCCCAATCACTCACTGTTAAGTACCCCTAGTTGGAGCCTCTGTTGGGATTCAAAGGAAGGATATATACACAATTCCTCGTGTTTGTATCGCTATAAGGATTCAAGGCAAGGAAAGATCCCCAGTACCCCAGGCTTGTCACAAGAGACAACAAGATAGAAAAAAATAATACTTTAATGCCTTTTCAGGAATTTGTGTTACATCAGCAGAGCTACTGACACATTAGAGAGATACCAAACATATTTTCATAAATTCTTTGATTTAGGTATCTTCACATTTGTTTAAGAGAGATATGGTACTTGGAATAAAGGATGTACGGGCTCTCTGAGTTTTCACATTAGGAATAGGATAAGGTGATCACATTGTGCAATCTGACATCTTGTGTCATCATGCTGTACTAATATTTCTTGATCGATGTTCTAGCTTTCAAACACTGCTTTGCCTTTGTGATGATACACAGAATGATTTCATGCAGCTGCAAAACAACACTCACTAGTTCCAGATATTGATTTGTAACCAATAATTTAGCCCTCATCATCTTTAGAGTTTTATTGGTAGTTAGCGTAGGTACTAAATGATCTAAGGTTGCATGAGCTGCTGATTCTGGATTAAAGGTTTGAATGTATTGCCAACTACTGACACGCTCCGTATCTACTGATGTTGTTGTATAACCCGTATCATCCCAGCTGGGAGATATATGCTGGTATCCCCTCTGTAGAGGAACATATGCTCTCCACATGTAGTATCACTTCATTCAGCTTGGTTCTCCTCCTACAGGTGAGAAAATCACCAGGAAACCCCTGGGTAAGACACACTCCGTTTGAATGTTGTTAGAATTGTTCAGTTTTTATTTGCAGAGAACAATTTTTCACAGTCTTTTAAACTGCCACACTTTAATCCCTGTCTGATCACCCTGTTGACTATTTCTGGAACAATTCAAATTAGTCACCATTATCTCTTTTTTTAGTCCATTAATATCGAGGTCTAGCTTGTCATGGTAGCATCAATACTGCGACTGCCAGGGTAGTCATTCTTAGTGGAATAGCTTTCTGTTTTACTTTGATTTGTTACTTTGCAATAGATATTTGATGTCTGGTTTTCAAGAACACAAGACATCTGTCGTCATAGCACCTGCTTCTCTGGACTTATGATGAATGGTACTCTGATGTACCTGGCAGTGGCTCATGTAT
>VKKT01003980.1:207225-219903 GCA_008038995.1 Haliotis laevigata | reverse complement strand
AGTCTCAAATAAACATCAATGCTGTTTTACATATTCTTTAATTTCTATAGTCGATCAATGAAAGCTGTGTCTATGTATCTTCCAGCTTGCGCACGTGTTTTGCCGCATTTTAACCGTGATTAAGGTTCATTGATTATGTGACTTATGGTCTATGTGAATGTTTAAAAGTTGCTAATATGTCATAACTGCAACGACATATTAATAGTAGATAATCTTGAAAGCGCAGTCAAACTTAAAACCAAATGAAAAGAGAAGTACATTGATTGGTTTCTTTTCCCGGAATATTGCTAAAAGCGGCGTAAAACCAAACTCAGTCAGTCAGTCTTTTCCCGGACAAATAACAGCATTTACAGGCGTAATAAGGTATCACCGGCCCAGCTCGTGAATATTAATCACATTATTGATCGCGTAGAACTGGGTCACAATGACACTCACGCTGCCTTCACATGCTGTTTGCAATAATACAAAGGTAATAGATACTTTCATTGACATTGAATATCAATTGCTTTATTCAAGAACGTTTGGATTCACATATACATGTTGCATTATTCGTAGATTGGAAATTGGAACAACTACGTGTATGCTTGAATGTTGGTTTCAGATAAGCATCCAAATTGTCGGATACTCGGGTCCGAATCAGGTCTGACACCTCGAGTACTCGAGTCCCAAATATTGGACTCGTGAGAGCCCTAGATCTCATGATGGTTGTTTGCCTAGATGGTCAAAGATAGCGGTTTCATAAGCCTGTAGTATGGTAGCTCGTAACCATAACTCCAAGGTGTTGTGGCTAACTTCTGTCTGGGATGTCTTGGAGACGTAAAGGCTCGAACGGCGCTTCCCGCAATAATCTAAGTACCACATTCAGATCCCATGCAGGCGGTCTGAAGTTGGTCTTTTGTCCTCTAGTCTGAAGGAGCGCAACAAAGCTTTTAATTCCGGATCTTGGTGATCCGTATCCTTGATGCCCTCAGATACTGCCGAATACAGTTCAAACACCTCGGATGGGAGTCCTTTTAAGACTTGCTACCGTTGCAATGGATACAACGTGGCATATAATAGATCTGCAATATAAGCAGTTAAACTATAAAGCGTAATAGCGCACGTATAATTGAAGAACAGTATTGTCCACCTACCATTACGTGAGTAAGTGAAAGAAACATACCAAAACATAGATGATAGTATTTTGCAAGTATAATAGGGTTTAATATATCTACAAAAACATCGGTAATGTATTATAAAGGAAATTACCGAATATACAACCAATGAATTACGGAACGTAACACGAGGTCGCGTCCATGTTAATGAATTCACAAAGGTAATACGCACATTACGCACGATATTAACCTGAGTGGTGTAACTATCATGCACAACATATTAATACACAATTAAAAGATAAACGGAAAGACGTGAAGTCACAAACTGTTTCTGTAAGATCTAGTTCAAAGAAACGACCAAAAAAGACCACGTATTAGTGTAAAAGTCTAACTTTATTCCCTTAATATAACGCACGGCATGCCATGCTGGTGACAATAAGTAATGTGAAGATACGTGACGTCAGCACTTCCGGGTCACGTGGGCGCAGTGCGATGGCAATGGCGGCTCGCTCAGTTGGAACGGCATCGCTTCAGCGTTTCCTTCGAAGAGCTTCGTCTTCTTGTCTAAGAACGCAGTAAGTGCATTAAGGAGTAATGTTTGAAAAGGTAAAAATCTCAATAATGGTAAAGAAATACGTTTTGAAAGTAGATGCATCAAAATTAGGAAATTACTTGGTTGTAAATTTCCTTGGGACTAGAAATAATGTCATTTTTGCCAGTTTGGGATAATTAAGAATCTTTAAGAAACTTTTGAGACCAGCCGCTGGGTTATACAAATTGAGGGATTTAAAAAAACGCACGAGAGTCCAGTAGCAAGCCCGTGACTAGTAAAAATCCAGTCGGGCCAGTAAATCTCCACAGTCACTAGCCCGACAAGCCAGTGAATTTTCATGGGTTCATTTTGTAAATATAAATTTGTTTTTGATGGTATTTTACCTTTTTCTAATCTTTGGCTTAGTTTCCACATGCAAATTTGGGGGTAGTGAATTATTTTGTGGGCTAGTACATTTCAGGCATGGCTGGCCCGACTGGCTATAAAAATTTGGAAACTATTTCTCACACTAGTCCAGTATTATTGTCTAATACATTTTTAACTTGTGAGAGCCAGGGATTGTCTTTATAATTATATTGTTCTTTTAAGTGATAAGTAATTGTAAATTAAGTTGGTAAGCTTAAAAACAAACTCTTGGTAAGGTAACTGGTGCCAAATTATATAAAACGTTTAAGTATCATAATTCTATTAGGGAATCTTTCTAGTTCTCCATACAGCATAAAACGAGGGGTTGAATTTGTTTTTGAAAATTTTCTCCATAATTTCAAGGTTTTCGAAACACCAGACTTCAGCACCATAGGTCAAGATAGGTATTACCATTAAATCAAATGCTAACAATAAACTGTCTAAAGGATAGTCCAACTTTCTACCTTTTTTCACTAAACTATACATTGCTTTTGGAGCACCATTGCTTACAAATTTAATACTTGATGAGAATTTTTTATTTCTATTGAGCGTTATACCTTGTATGTCAAGTAAATCACCATTCAAATGAAATTTAACTTTTGTGCTTTTTAATGGTCCTCCCCCAAAATATTACTAGTGTAGGTTTCTTTATATTCACTTTTAACTTAGTCACAATGGTCCTTAAATGAGCCCAACGCGTCTTGTAATCCCCTTGGCGATTCATGAAATAATACTGCATCATCTGCATATGATAAAACTAACAACTTTATGAATATCACCAAATCTTCGTCTTCAATATTGTTGATATTTACACCATTACAGACTGAAGTAAGTAAATGAGATTGAGTCTCATTTATGAAAATGGAAAATGATAATGGTGACAGATTCTCCCCCTGTCTGACGCCATTGTTACATGGAAATCAGGTTGATACATCATTATTACATTGTACAAGTGATTTGCATCGGAGAAATCTGAAAGGCGGTTGTTTAATATTTGAGTTACAATTCCAGTCTCATCTCGAAACAAGATGTCTTCCTCAAACACATAATTTCTTAAAGTAAGCAGGTACAAGTCGGGTCTACTCATTAAACTCATTATATGAATAGACTATCATAAATGGGTTTTTTTAATGACTCTGGTAATGATGAAGCTATATCTATAGCTATGTCTCGACCAAACAAAATACTGGTTGAAAGCAAAACTAAATATCCAAGTCACTTGGGCGTGAAAGTACTTACTCAGCCATGTGATAGACATTTCATAATTGACATAAAAACATAAGTCGTGTTACATTTCCAGAGATACTAATTTGATAATACGTGAAGCGTGATATAATGTCACTGGAAAATGTACAAAATGCAATATTGTTTAAACCATCAAAACTTAGCCAATACAATGCAAAATGTAACAATACAAATACGTGGGAACCAGGCGATCGATATATGTACGTACTGTCAACCACCATAAATGGGCCAACAAAAATGATGTGTACTACTAGGTCTATTAACAGCCTACCATTGTGAAGTCATGCCACGAAAAATGTGGAAATAGAGAGAATGGAAGTGTGCTGTAGGATCGTAATGATTTTCTTACAAAATGCCAGAGGTGTTGCTTTGAAGTAATAGTGTTCTAGGTTCAGATATGAGAGTTGATATCAGAGCCTAGTCCCATTGTGTTAGGACATTTAAAAACATGGCGACTTTCTATCTCTTGAAATAGAAGTTGGGAAGAAAGTTTGGAACTGGTGCGAAATCCAGACCCGGTGGGTGGTAAAAACGAGTGAGTGAGTGAGTGAGTATGGTTTTACGCCGCCTTTAGCAATATTCCAACAATATCACGAAGGGGCACACCAGACATGGGCTTCACACATTGTACCCATTGTGGGGAATTGAACCCCGATGAAAATATGTTTTACCACAGAATACAAAATATGAAATGGTTTGTTCACCAAATATTTACCTTATTCTCAAATTCTCAATCCCTATACATGATTAACATTACATTACATCACATGATTACCAACAGTTAAATCTTCAGCACCCCATGAGTGTCGTAAGAGGCATGCCTGCTGCTATGTCAGTCAATGTTGAGTAAGTTGCTTTTATATCATTACGCAGAACTGAAAATTTGTATTTAAGAAACTAGTAAAAGAGCAAAAATAATTTCTCATGGAAGTTAGCAACGAAAATTTTACCTTCTTTAGTATTTACGAATAACAATAGCATAATCATTTCAAGTAATCAACACATATACTACTACTGGAATAAACTAATTTTGTTTAAGGCCAAAAGATAATAACATAATTTGTGGTGTTTTCCTTAATCACTGTTTACCTGTTGACAGTGTGCTATCAAAATCTGTATGATTTGACACTCGGCATCGTGACAGGGCCTGGGATATTGTTAAAATACCAAAGACACTGACGTAAACTAGACCGATCCAAATACCCTTGAACTCAAAATTAACCAGCCCTGTGACACTGAAATGAACGGTTAAGACAAAGACAAGATGCAGCTGAACTGACAACAAGTTGAAAGTTACATATTACAAAGAAGACGTCGTCTGGCGTATCACTAAAACCCTCAAATACGATTAAAATGACTGATTTATGTACATAATTTACAATCCCTGTATTCATTCCTGTTGCATATACAGGATGCCATATATGGTATCAAGGCAGTATATTGCATACAACGGTTTCAGGTCATTGAATTTGCATGTAATTAACATACTCTGTAACCAAGTAACTAAGACCAGATCCATCAAAATACAGACTTTCCTCAACAAGTGTCTCCGACAGATCCTCCGCATCAAGTGGTTCGATAAAGTCTCCAAGCTTGACTTGTGGGAAGCAGCAAACCAAGACCCAGTCTCTGCTCAGATCAATCGACAGAAATGGCGTTGGAATGGACTGGACATACGCTAGGAAAACACAAAACAAATATCACCAGACAAGCGCTTGACTGTAACCCACAAGGAAAGAGGAAAAGAGGACGTCCAAAACAGACCTGGAGACGAAGCCTGGAAAAGGAACTGAGGGAAACCGGTTTAACCTGGGAGGCTACCAAGAGCATAGCCTCTGACCGGCAAGCGTGGAGGACCACTGTTGAGGCCCAATGATCCTCAAGGAATAAAGAGGACTACGTCAAGTAAGTCAACATACTCTGTCTCTTGTTTACATGCCCACGCTTTTCCCAAAACATCGGTGTCATCACTGTTTTTCAAAGATCCTTTAGCAACTATTTTGCCCTATACTCCGACATGATCTCTTTCTGAGGATAGTTAAGACTTGGTATTCTTTCGTAATGAGATTCTAAAGTGTCATCGATGTTATGTCAGGGATGGTTGGGTAACATACAAATTGGCGCTGTGTCGCACCTGGGTATGGTGTCAAACGTTGAAAACGTCAAAACAACCAGCCAGACGGACAATCAAGCCATGTTATATGTAGAGTTGAGACATTATATAGTTCACTTCTTAATATGCAAGCTCCAGGTTCATTCATTGGTACAACTTGTTTCAAGCGTTAATGATTTTGCTCTCGATTTTTTGTAATATGGTAGATGAACATTTGTAGCAAATGTAGTGCGAAATTCAGAGATCCTGAGTTACAATTGTATAGGTGGGTTTGAGATTGGAGTATCAATGTGACTGTGGAAAAATAAGAGAATTCTAATATTTTTAAGAAATATTTTGGAATTTGCACGTTATTTTGCCCTATACACCAACATAATCTCTTTCAGGGAATAGTTAAGACTTGGTATTCTTTTGTAATGAGGTTGTATAGTGTTATCGTTGTTGTATTAGGGACAGGTACAAAGCCATATTTCTCAATATATCTCAATGTCATCGTCAACGTCGAGAAAGAAGTGATCCAACATGGCGGCTCACATCACAACCGATACAAAAAGGAGGATCTTCACCCTTAATAAGTACAACTGTATATCTTGTATGGCCAATGCGACATCGTCGCATAATGAGCTCTTCAAATCTTGACTGACAACCTAATTAGGTGTAACCGATAGTTGGTTTTTTTTATGTAATTTATTGATACCTACTTGGGTGCCCCACTTGTATTGCATCAGATCACGGATATACGATCTAATCAAAGCTTTGCAATCTGAGTATGGAATGAGTAGTGTCACAGATTTGTTGAGTGCTGCTTTAGCAGCAAGATCAGCCATTGTGTTCCCAGAAATACCAACGTGGCTGGGTAACCAACAAAAGACGAAGTCGCATTGGCCAGTTGCAAGTTCATAATATAATTCAATAATTTCAATTTAAAGTGGATGTTTACAATATAGATTTTTAATAGCCTGAAGACATGAAAGAGCGTCAGAAAAAAGTATATATTGTGTATGTTTACGGTGTTTTTGAATATATTTAAGAGCTGTTGATATGTGTCAATGTGTTTTCATTGTTTGGATTAGACCTAGCCTGTTTTCTTTTCAATGATCTACAAAGCCGTAACGTTTCAGGTTATATATCAATAAAGTAGTTTGATAATAATATATTATATTACAAACTGTCACATCAACATAGTACAATTATGGTTTGTAAAAGTTATGGTCTACGTGTTAAATACGAAGCTACAAAAAATACCCGTGACCACAGTAATATTAGATTTTCATTTTCAATTTTCCGAGTAAATATTCGATATCAGATTAAAACACACTCAATTACGCCAAAATGCCAGGGAAGGTGATTTGGTATTGTGTCAAAAATGGTCAGATTTCCGATGTATGAGTGGATGACATCATTCGAAACTGAATTTCAAAACTGCGAAGAGCATTTATGTTGGTGATAAGTTGAAAGAGGAAGGACATATATGTTACGGTTTATGTAGAAAAGTAGCAAATTTAAAATTCTGGCACATTTCACCAATGGCAAGGATAAGCTTGTGCACGTACGATTAGGATTTGCTGAAAGAGGATACTGTTTCAAAAGGTGACAGACTCAAAAAGAATGTTATACAATATGGTACTTCATATTTAATAGTGTTGTAACACTGATCGATACACCATGATATACTGTTTCAAAAAAGACAGAATCAAACTGAATGTTATACAATATGGTATTGCAGAAATAATGTTTTAACACAGATAGGTACACCATGAGAGTTAAAACGGTAGGCTGCACATTGAGAAAAAATAACCATACACCTGTAGCTGCACCACGTGAATTGGATCTAATAAGGTCTTATGATTCTTTCTCATTTAGCACAATGACAACATATTGCAAGGAGCATAAGCCATGGTGGTTTTTATGAGCATAGAACTCTTGGTAAATGTGCAGAATATAAATCGATATAATGTCAAAATATATATTAGTTACTTGTGATATTTATTCTGTTTTGAAACTACTTGAAAAACACTTTTTATGTTGAAAAAGTGCAAGACAAACACTTTCAATTTCGCGTAAATTTGCTCTTTAAACCATACACATAGTTAGATACAAACGTCGCAGAATTAGACACCAATACCCGCTAAGCAGGAAAGACATATTACACTATTTCTGTCCTGTTATGTTCATCGGTAGAGGTACAGAGGGATATTTCTGGTCCAATCTCAACTTCAACGTCAATGTCGGCTTGCGGAAAGAAGTGATCCAATATGGCGGCTGTCAAGCAATCCCCGATGATGTTTACGACTGTGCGCACCCGGCCCCTGTTTAGAGTATATGATGCATGAAATTAGGGTATGTAAATCTGTAGATGCTGTTGTTTGAGTTGTAAATGTGTTTCAGAAGAAGGCGTGAGGGTTCTTCCCTTCACAGTTTTGTAGAAATCGTTATTTTTCAGATAGTATGTAGTTTACAGACTCCCGTCCTACAGAAATTGCTTACATAGAGAAACGCTGCTCCACGATATTCCTTTCTCAGAGGAAAAGTGTAATTTACACACTATTTATAATAACTCGGGTGTTATTTACTTCTTAAACCCTCCCTTAAAATAGTTTACTTCGGAGAAAATCATCCCATTCCAGAATTTATTCATATGGATGACTTCATCTAAATTTGTTTAAGTTATTGCTTGACTCCAAAAGAGACTAATATAAAAGCACTTTACCATGCTTCTAAATCAGTGTAGGGAGCGGTGGGGTAGCCTAGTGGTTAAAGCGTTCGCTCGTCATGCCAAGGGCCCGGGTTCGAATCCCCACATGGGTGCAATTTGTGAAGCCCATTTCTGGCGTCCGCCGTCGTGCTATTGCTGGAATATTGCTAAAATCGGCGTAAAACCATACTCACTCACTACAAATCAATCTATATAGTTAAAAACAATGATAGATGCATTTAGTAAAATGTGTTGAAAGGTCAAAATCTCAACAACATCAACAAGTGATAGGAGAGTCAAACCGCAACCGATTTAGCCATGATAGAGGCCCGGAATAATTTGGGATACATTTCAGCTTAATGGGCACACACATCTAAAATCGCATAAGTTCAAGGATACGTCACATAAAAACACGACACGTAAAAACTATTCGGCGCAAAGAAAAGATCAGCTGTCTGATGACATCATGTGGATACAAACAACAGTTTTCTTCAAACAGCTTGCTAAATTTTCGGTGCGGTGTTCTTTCGCTAGAGACTGGACATGGTAGGACGCAAGATCTAAACACTCTGAATGATTATGTAAGGTATGTCAGTTTGGAGAAGTAGAGAAAAACGTATACATTATAAGGACACAGAAGGCAGAAATACAGAGCCGCAAATATACACAACAACCGCCAAAGCAACAAATTGCAGTCGTAATATCTAGTTACAAGACTGATGCAATACAAGATGTACTTATGTATATAAACCTTGTCTTCCAAGTTAGAATTAGGTGCTTACTTCGAAACTGATGCATGTACGAGGAGAATAGACCATGTTCACCCATGTGCAACGAAATTATATTATGGGTTTAGCTATGTTGTAATGGACCAGTGGCCTGTATATCAGTTGAATAAAGTATCTCAGATGGGGATCCCTTCTTTAATACTTGTAATAGCTTTGAATCGTTCGATCCAATTATTTGGAAGTGTGGGAGTCGGCTTTGTGATACTCACTGGAACCAGTCCACCACCATCAGGATAGAGACACTTTCAACAGGCAGACCGGCAGCTGCCATGACGACCATTAATGCTGCTATAGCAGTGTTTGGGATTCCCGCAGCACCAACACTTGTCAACACTGCACATAGACTGAAACAAGATGTGTTGATGAGGCATTTCTAGAGGACGATTTCAATGTCCAAACGCATGCAAGAACTATTCTTATACTTAGAGCAAATGAATGGAAGCTTGAGTAACTACGTAACAAAAAACGTATAGTTATGTTTTAACACCTCTTCAGGGGCAACACAACTGTTGTTTTTTCATTAATGCTGTGATCACATATTTTTGATGTATGACCGCCTGCAAATAATCTGTAACAGCCAAACCGGTGAATAACAAGAATGATTCCAAACTGTCATGTTACGTTGACACGTCATCAACCTCATCACCGAGCCTAACCACCGCAGGTCGTCTCTAACGAGCATACAGTGTATAGGTGGGAGTCCTATAAATATCCCAAACCTACGGGATAACTATGCCTATATGTTGAGGTATTCCTGGAAGTGCATTGCTCAGGGTACTCTCATTTTCACTGTAGATATAAGAAATATACAGAAATAAGGGTTGAAAATCAACACTATAGACGTACCAAATGCGGTAGGTTTCATATAAAAAAATATTTTAAATTCATTTGGGTAAACATAACAAATTCAATGATGAACGTCAGTGCAATATCATTCAGGTTGTACAGGCCCTTTCCGATTCCTACAAATGTACACAGTCTGCAAGATTGATAATTATGAATGTTACATGAATCTAGGAATGTGCTCTGAAAGTTCAATTTGAATCATTGAAATATCTTTGTGGTAGTACCTAGCGCTTTCATCAACACTCATCTTAACACCCAAATTAGAAAAAATATGCTTAAGAGGTGAAAATTAACATTATAGACTTGCCAAATGCGATAGGTTTCAAATAAAAAATATGTTCAATTCATTTTGGGTAAACATCACTCTTTAAATGCTGAATATCAGTGTAGGTTGTATAGGATATTCCCGATACCTTCAAATGTACTCAATACCTACAAATGATAGGAATAGTACATGAATCTAGGAATGTGCTTTGAAAGTTTGAATCTATGAAATATCTTTGCGGTAGTACCTAGCGCTCCATCAACAATCATCTTAACACCCGGATGACATAACAATTTGAAAGGAAATAGTTAAAAAATAAATCATCTTAACTAGTCAGCACTTGTATCCCGATCATTTTGTCGGCAAACTTGTATGTTTTTGGTGTGCACGGGAAAACGTTATTACTCCAAATCAAAGAAAGAATAATACCTGTCGGTGTTTTCTTATCACCGTCAATAACCTGATATAACAACGATGAATCCCTTGTGCATCCCTTCCAATATAATTAAACTCAGGTCGTAATTTAAATACAATACCGGTCTTCAAGATTTTATGACAACCCATATGGTATCCCAAAGGGACACTGTCGCGTCGTCGACAACACAAAAACAAGCAAAAAGTGTCAAAATTACTCCAAGTGCGGCAACCCGACAATGCCCCCTCTTGTATTCCATATAACATTCCCTCAACAGAAGAGTTTGCATGAACCATGAGGGCACCTATACTGCCCCCTCTACACGAGGGTCATGGCTTCATTTGTTTACCACCGTTAATACAGTTGCATCCCATTCTGGATGAAGATGCAAATGAGTTTAGAACCGAGATAACATTATTTTTTATTTACATTCGAAACTGGACGTTCGGTGTCGAAATGCAGACTCAGATATATATTTGATACATGCCTCTCTCAGTGTTAATGCGGTTTGGGGACCAGATAAGAGATCCTCCACTTGTCACATCTTCATGCAGTACGATGTGGTATCGGAGCAAACAATTTGATTTATGACACTAGTATTATTTGCAACACAGTATCTGAAATATGTGGGAACCTAATTGAATATTTATTTGACCAAAAAGGATAATTACTGCACTATACAGAATACTATTGTGTTAGAAAGCTGAGATCATATGTTGCTCATTTGAAGTAATTTCACAGGCCTTCTCAACTTTAGATGAAATTCGGAAACTAATCATTATTGGTGATGTGTGAGATTCAGAGACACACCCTGTTTCATGCATTAGAGGTTCACGGAGGTTTTAATGGCAACACAACATCCTACGTACCCCTGCCCTTCATGTTCATAGGAAGTACTTTTGGTGACAAAAGTCATATTGTGTAGAAGCTAATATAAACCACAAGTGTAAATTCAACAGAATCATCTATCACTGCTTTGTGTACCAATGTGAGAGAATAGGAGAAATACTGAAGACCTCAAGAAAGTGGAAATGACTTTGCCAAAACGTTGAAAGAACATAAATCTATCTTCCCAGTTCCAAAGACAATTAGATCATGTGTATATTCAGAACTTTACATATGACAACATATACCAATGTCTTTAAATCATCTATGTAAGAATTGTCATCCAGGGTCAAGCCATGTGGAGAACAGTGGTGTAGTGGTTAGCATGCTGGCCTCTCACGCCAAAGGTCCGGGTTCGAATCCCGGTGGAGACACCAAACATTTTTGACCTGGGTCTCATATTGTGCTGTGTCCCTGGGCAAGGCACTTCGTCCACATTGCACTCAGTCCATCCAGCTGTTTAAAATGGGTACTTGAGAAGCGAAGCACTTTGTAGCGGCTTTGAACGTACAATTCCGTCGGGGTAATAATGTAACGCCAGAGAACAGCATTGTGTTGGATCCTAGGCGCAAACATTAGCATTATTATGTTTTACAGATTTAAGTGAAAAATGCAACAGAGAGGGTTCGAGTGATTCTGGCACAGTCAGGCTGGTAAGGCTCATCATCAGCTTAGGGCCCTTGCCCTCTCTACACACAGCCCAGACAGCCCATGGGACTTCTCCCAGGAAACGCTGCCTAGTCGAACCCACCAAGAACTTTCTGCAGAATATGTAGACTCCCCAACACTGCAGCCTTCTGCATTACCCAGTGTCAGAAGGGCTGTACTCCCGCTGGAGAACCCGGGCACTCTCCTGATCTGCGTAATGAGATCAGGAGGTACCAAAACCAAGGGCACCGAGAACGATGGGGAGCCTGACGACAGTGTACTTGGGATGCAAGCGAGACATTTCAAAGGCGAGATCCGTATATTTAGCATGCTTTTCCTGAATCTTGCCACTCACGCTGCTGTCAAAAGGGACAGAAAATTCAATGATATAAATTGGCTTTATCAAAAAGGATAAGATCAGGTTTGTTGGCAGGAATTCTGAGGCTGTATATGGGCCTATTCCAAAGATGTTTGAAAGCATCATTTTCCATGACGCCCTGAGAAGGTGTTGGACAGTCTCTGTAAATTCATTACACAGTCGGCATTTCATTTTAATATTTTCTTTAAGAATCACATTTAGGCGATTGCGAGTGGGAAGTGACTGGCAGCAAAAAGGAAGCTCTCAGTTTCACATTTTAGACAAGCCGACTTCATCCAGGCAAAGGAGTCGGTTGGATTGCTATTCTGTTCCACACACTGCATATATACACGATGCAGTGGTTTCTC
>VKKT01003980.1:145091-158128 GCA_008038995.1 Haliotis laevigata | reverse complement strand
TGAGCATCGATCTACGATGACATGTATCAACCAGGTCAGCGAGCTTGACCACCTGATCCGGTACGTCGCACCTTACGATAGGCATTATGGGTTGTTGAAGATCAATTCTAACCAGAATCTTCACGAGTRAAACAAGATAAGGACCATGGGATATACCAAAAGACAGMTATGGTCAGAGGTAGGTATTCGGTGAAAAGTCTTCAGGAAATATATGTTATAATTATCAGTTTGTAAACTCAAAAATCAAAGTTCGTGTTAATGCAGTTAAAATAAATGTTATGGCTTGTCATATGGAGTAAGACTCAGCCTTCTAAAACTACATAATTATGATAGAAACGAACAACAATTATTCAAATACTTAAATTTGAAAGAAGGCCTAGTGAGAAGGGAGAGAAAATGTCTGAACTTGCTTCATCTGAGCTTTCGGATTAATTGGATAGGGTTGGTTCGAAGGGAAAATGACGTGGGACTGCGAGACAGGCTACATTAGCATAGCCTTAGTTATTTACCTGGAAGCAATTGCAAGAGCCGTGACGATCGCCTGTGTTACTCCTCTGATGATTCTGAACGGGTTCTTCTTAGTTAAAGCAAAATACAACAGAGGTAGGAGTATCAGAACATGGAAACTGGCGCCAGCAATGATGGTTGTTAAATAGATGGCAAGCTGTTGGGTCGTGCTTGTCAGATCCTCCACGGATAACACCTTCCCTATTATCAGAAACATTATCCCCACTGGTGAATACCTGCAACATATATGATAGAAATGACGTTGACATACACGCTCTATTCAAATTACAGTTAAAGCAGGAACTCGGATGAATTGAGCTTGTTGGTTTCACTACCAACACTCAGTTAGTTATTAATGTATGGTTTGTTACAATCAAACCCTTTTTTCAGAAGAACTGATGATGAATTCATTTTTGAGCTTTATGCTGTAAATAAATCTTCATATTGGAAACTCTTAAGAAACATAGTAAAAAGTCCAATTCCGCTTCCTACATTCCCGCTCTAAAGAGAAATGGCAAAGAAGAGGGCCCGTCAGCGTTTTGGACTTGGAAGAGGCTAATATGTTGAATGAATATTTTGAATWTATATGCAATTTAGAAGAAGATGAGAATTTAGACCTGCCTCAGTTTGACAAACGCACTGACGCGTTTTTGGAAAATATAACTCTATCAGTAATGACATATCCGATATTAAATGCTTGCCTATAAAGAAAGCTGCTGGACCCGACAGAATCAGTTATCAATTGCTTAAGAAACGGGTCAACTCTATTAGTCCTGTACTGTGTTTATTATTCAATATGTCCCTCAGTTGTTGTTATCGTCTATTAGTTGTTGTGGAAAGTTGTTGGAGAGAGCAGTTTTTAAACATGTTAATAAGTTATTAAATAAGTATCAATGTGGATTCCAAACTGGCCATTCAACTGCTCATCAACTAATTGAAATTTATAATCAAATTTGTATATCCCTTGACAACAAAGAAAACCACTGCATGGTATTTTGCGATATATCTAAAGGGTCTGATAGAGTGTGGCACAAAAGGCTTATGTAAAAATTATAAATGTATAGTGTTATAATATACATAAATAAAATATAAATGTACTCAGTCCTATTTTGTTCATCGTTTACGTCAATGAAATAGTCGATATACTCTATTGTTTAACCAGACTGTTTGCTGATGATACGGCGCTTGGGGCTATTTCAAAAGATGAATACTTAATTGAAAAAATATGAATGATAATTTGACCTTATTGAGTAGTTGGGCAAAGGAATGGCTGAATAAATATAATCCTGACAAAACTGAAGCTGTGATATTTTTTTTACAAGATAGTGGCCAACCTATTAAACAATATTTTGATGGAGTTTGTATAGATATTGTTGATTTTCACAAACATTTTGGATTAACTTTTTCTTCAAATGGCAGTTGGTCTTATCGGAAATATTGTGGAAAAATCCTCTAAAATGATCGGTGCCTTTAGAAAATTAAATATATATTGAATAGGGAACGTTATCAAGAATTTAGACAGTGTTTGTAAGGCCACATTTTGAATATGCATGTGAAGTATGGGTTGGGTGTCTGATTCAAGACTCGAACAAGTTGGAAAGACGGCAGATTGAGGCTGCTCGTATAGTAACTGGCCTCACCAAATACAAGCCGAGAGGAGTTCTTTATTACGAGACTGGATGGGAATTGGTATCAGAGTGAAGAAAGAAGCGTAAATGAAGCTTGTTTTATAAGATAAAACATGATATCACCCCGTCTTTTTAAAATGAATTGCTATCCACCTGTTGTAGGAAAAAGAACTCATTATAACTTACGTAATGCTGAAAATTATACTGTGCCCAATACAAGACTACAATATTCAGCCTCTTCATTTATTCCGTCAAGTATCAAAGCCTGGAACAATCTCCCAGTTAACTGTAAGAAACTGTGACTCTATTTCATCATTTAAAAGAAATATTACAACAATGCGTAATAGTGCCCCATCATACTTTTCATCTGGTATACGTAAGCTAAATATTTTACACACAANGTTAAGATACAATGTAAGTACGCTCAACTATGATTTGTATAGAATCAACATTATAACCGATCCATCATGTTCTTGTGCATGTCTTTGTGAAAATGTATATCATTATATATTGGATTGTCCCCGTTATAGAGTACATAGAGAAACTTTGTTAGCTAACATAGATGATATTTTACAAAACAGATATTTACTAGATATATGTGTTATTTTATATGGCAATGCAGACCTCTCAACTGAAGAACATATGAATACCTTCAAACATGTCCATCATAACATTAATCAAACCATACGATTCCTATGTTAATTCTGATCTGTTATATTCTCAAGATCTCTCATGTATATGTTCTCTGTTTCTCATGTAATTATAATTGTGGTAAATATTGGTAGAGGGCGTCATTAAACTGGATATAACGTGCGCCCAATCCTTTTCTTCAATGAATAAAATATGTTCTGATAAAATTAAAAACTAAAAGTTATTGTTAGCTTTGTTTAGAACGATTGTTCAATTTTATAACAATGGAAGAATATGGTATGTGTTTGTGTTTGTGTGTGTATGTGTGTGTGAGAGAGAGAGGNGGGGGGGGGAGGCTACCGCGTACATGGGATATGATCAGGATGATAAATAACAATGACGGCAATTTGTATGAAGTTACAATAGTTTTGCTACCAAACACTTCAAGGTGTTGTAGACAAATTCACTTGCGTATCTTTCATACCCGACTGTGGACCATTATTAGGACACTCACCACATTACAAGCCATACCATTTGAATGGTTATATCGTTTAGAGTTACGAAGAACTGCAAGACGACCTTTCCCTTGTCTCCAAGTCGACCAAGGATAACTCCAAAAATGACGAAGTAGCTTAATATACCTGTAGGCAAAGTTGTAAAAGAATAATATGAAGAATAGGATCTACCTCCCTTTTTTCAATAAGGAAACAATTGCAAGTTCAACATGTTTCATTCAATTATTTTTCCTTATTCCACAGGCATATAGTACATTTTGATATAAACGTCATACACTTACTTCAGTGTAATATTTTTTCTGAATAACATTACACAATACATAGACATGGATATATTCTGCACTGCACTCTGGTTTGCTTAGCGACGTTGCAATTTCATTTCTATCTGGATGGCCATACGTTTGTTTGATGTGACTATTTCTCAATGTTGTAAAACCWRATAAACAAGGGGAAAGTGGTATTCAGCCACTACTGCATTTAAACTACACAACTGGACCACAACAGTTGAAAATGACCAACTTAGTAATATCATACCTAACGCGTTCATCCCTGGCCTGTAGACGGACGTCGGTGTCCATGCTTCATCTTCTGTGGCATCTGTATCATTATTGCTTGAGTTTCTTCCATTAATATGTTCATTTTGGATGGCAGTTTGTGTGTCCAGCTTCACATACACGGTACCACTCATTGCAAATGTTGCTTGTACTATGTTATCAGGGAAGATATTCCTTGAACAGAAAAATATATATTGGTATCACAATGTTCCACTTTATCAAATGTTACATTAGGGGTAAGTAATGGGCGTACTATTTGTGTTTTGGTTGATGAATAGTTATCGTAATCAGCACATAAACCGCAAACATTTTACAGTAGAAACGTAGTGTCTAGTGTACAACATTGTCATTCGCTGGAAGATAACCCACTGATCTGAGCGCATTTATCAGTTACTAATTTAGAATTGGTCCTCGGCAATATTTGAATGTCGTGAGTTCGTTGAGTGTGAATAGTTACTCACAGCCGTCAAATGGTTTTAATATTAAACTAATATACATGTATCTCAGCAATACGTTGTCTTTATAGAAACAAACATATTTATTTTTCGAACACACATATACTCCAGAACTGTTAGACATGGAAGTAAAAACTATATCTCCAACAGTACTAATATTAATAGCTCTCCGCCCCGGTGTGGACCCGGGGTCGAATAGGTCCACAGCACCCCCATGCTGTTCGTAAGAGGCGAACGAATCGGGCAACCTTTTTGCCGTGGGATGCGCCCCTGTGTCGGTGACACGGAGGACGGTAGTCTGGTGGTTGAGGCAATGGTTTCTTTGCACAACACACCGCTTTGTCCTTTCTTCACCTATACGGGTGGTAGAATGGGCCCGGGTCTATTAATCGGCTGGTCACACCATGCCCTGTGCTGCAACTATGTGTGATGCTCAAAATTGATCAAAAATGATATCTTGATTTTTGTCTGGCTTGGTCAATGATTTAGAACTAATAATTCCAAATGGATAATTTCATGTATGTTTTTGCCTAGAGTCGTATGCCCAGAAGGCGGTGGCTCATGAGCCAGTCTGGTGGAAAATGAGTCTTTCTCTGCTTGAGTATATTATCCGAGTATCCTTGATGCTGCAAGTGGGAGACCCGCTTGTTTTTGCATTGTCCTTGTAATACTCCGTGGAGGGTGGGGAGCTCGGTTGATGAACAATGTTACAGTAACCGTGGCTTACGAAACCTCCCTATAAAATCAAACGTCCGCTTGATACTTATCCAACTGACAACGACCCTACACTGCCCAAATCAATCGATTACTGGCCACGTTTTCTTGTCACTGAGACCGAAGATAAGACACTGTTGAAGTTAAACAACTTTGCTGTATTTAAGGGTATCCAAAGCATTGCCGGCGATGTGAAGATCGTTAAACGGTTAATTACTTACTAAAGGGCTGTTGATTGGGTGCAGCAAAAGGCAACAATCAAACAACCTGCTGGAGAAACCTTTGTCGGCATTCCAGTCACCGTCACGGCCCTCTAAACATTTAACACAAGCAAGGGAATCGTCAGAGACCGTGGTCTAGATATCGTCTCTGAGATGTGAGAACAGGGTGTACTGTACGTTAAACGCTTTTTAACTCGTGAAAATAATGAAACCTTTCAAACCAACACCTATCTATTTTCCTTTACCTAATGATCCCTACTGACTTAAGGCAAGCTGTTGTAACCTCAATGTTGACACGTACATTCCGAATCCTCTTAGGTGCTTCAGGTGCCAAAAGTTCGGCCATGGCTTAAATTCTTGCACATTGTCTGTTGTGTGTGCTCACTGTGGTGAAAAGACACACACACAACAGTAGATTGTGACAGTAATGTCACAAAATGCACAAACTGCGCAACCAATGAAGGTCCGGGTTAGAACTGGCCTTCAGTAATCCATGCTTGTCGTAAGAGACGACTAACGGGATCGGGTGGTCAGGTTCTCTGGCTTGGTTGACACATGTCATCAGTTCCCCACTGCTCGCATTATTTACAGACCGCCGCCATATAGCTGGAATATTGCTGAGTGCGGCGTAAAACTAAACTCACTCACTCACAAACTGTGCAGGGGATCACCCATCTTACTCCAAAGACTGCCCTGTTTGGAAACAGCAAATGGCATTCAAAAATATAAAGTTCACGCAAAACATAAGTTTTGCAGATGCCCCCCAAAATTGTCCAAAGTTCAGAACATACAGAAAGCTATGTTTCTATTATCAGAACAACATCTGAAGCAACCTCTAGGGTAACTAAAGTACCTGCAAGCTGTCCGACAAACTTGAAATGTGTGAAAAAGTATTCTCCGAAACCTTTCTTATCTGCTTCATCTACACAATTTCGACAAATTTAAGATTGTAAACGCTAAAGCTCGGTGTACTTTCCAGCAAAGTAAACGCCAATCTTGGCGTAACTTTGTATCAAAAATCAATTCGCGCACGCCGATATCAAAGGTATGGAACATTTCCAGAAAATGCAGGATAAGGCCTCTAAATCTAGTATTCACCATTCGAAAGACGGAAACAAATTATTGACTAATAAACGGGATATTGCAAATAAACTTGGTGAGATGTTGGCTAAACATTCTTCCATGTCTAATTATGTACCTGCATTCCAAAAGTATCTAAAGCATCAAGAAAAGAAATCTATTACTTTCAATTCAGATCATGGGGAAGATTACAACGAAACTTTTTTATTACATGGGCTTCATACTGCTGTTGACCAGGCTCACGATACTGCTTCGGGAGCTGATGGTATACACTATCACCTCCTGCAGCACTTACCAGAATCATTTTTAGAGACGTTATTACATATTTTTTATGACATTTTGACATCTGGAAAAATTTCCTTGGTCGTGGTGTGATGCCTTGATTGTTCCTATCCCTAAACCAGTACGTGATCTTTCTGGTCATTTTTCAACTATAAATCAGTTTCCCTGTCTAGCTGCGTTTGCAGACCATGGAATGCATGATACATAATCGTCTTGTTTGTTTTTTGGGAAAAAATAACATTTCAACAGATATAGAATGTGGTTTCCGTAAAAACAGAAGTACCATTGATCATTTAGTGCGTTTAGAATATGTTGTTCAAAATGCCATAATTAATAAACAACATGCAGTGTCGATCGTTTTAGATCTAGAAAAAGCATACGACACTACATGGTATTTTAACAGATTTACATGACTTTGGATTACGAGTCCGTTTGCCTCAACGGGTATCCAACTTTTTTTAAATGACAGACAATTTCAAGTCCGCGTGAATTCGAACCTGTCTGATCATTACAATCAGGATCAGGATATCCGACAAGGCAGTATTTTGTCTGTCACATTGTTTATTATCACCATCAACAGTTTATCAAAGGTTTTACGATTCAATCGATGGATCACTTTTTGGTGGTTTTAATATTTCTTGTCGGGGAAAAAAATATGAACACTGTTGAACGGCCACTGCAGTTGTGTTTAAATACAAAAAATTGTATTGTAAACTTTCAATTTTCTAAATCAAAAACGAATTTTATACATTTCTGCCGTAAATACAAACCGCATGAAGACCCTGAACTAACTTTAAATGGCACCCTATCAAAGTTGTAAAGGATTCCAAATTCTTGGGTCTTATTTTCGACTCCCTTTTGACGTTTTTGCCACATATTAAATGCCTTAAAGCTAATGATGGCACTTGATCTGTTAAAAGTGGGGAGGAGATCAAACTACCCTTCCACAATTATATAAAGCTCTAATCCGGTCCAAACTTGATTACGGCTCCAATGTATATGGTGGAGCCTGCAACCATTAGATTCTGTGCATCACCAAGGTCTAAGACTTTGTCTTGGATCCTTTCGAACTTCACCTGTTGACAGTCTCTGCGTCGAGGCCAATGAGCCTTCTCTATAACATCGCCGTATCAAACTCTCCTTGCTGTATGTTTATAAAACTGTTTTCCAATGAGTCCAACCCTGAATACAACTGTGTTGTTTTTACGAGGATCTACATAATAAATAATCTTCACTTATTCCGCCTCTTGGGGCGGTGGGGTAGCCTTGTCGTTAAGGCGTTCGCTCGTCACGCCGCAGACTCGGGTTCGATTCCCCACATGGGCATAATGTGTGAAGCCCATTTCTGGTGTCCCCGCCGTGATATTCCTTGAATATTGCTAAAAAAGCGGCGTAAAACTAACTCACTCACTCACTATTCCGCCTCTTAGAATACGAAATAAACCTTCAAATTTCCTTTCTGCTGCTGGCATTGATCTAGAAAAAATAGCGTCTTCCCGTCTTCTTTCTTCTCCTCTTTGGCAATTATTGAGACATGTTGACCTGTTGATCTAACACTGACAAAATTAAAAATCCGCATATAAATTCTTATTTACAGATGGGACCAAGGACGGTGGTGAGGTTGCTTGTGCCACTGTCATTGGATCCAGAAAAATATCTGGTAGAATACCGGATAACAGCTCTATTTTACAGCAGAAGCAAACGCCACATTAACGTCTCTTAAATATATAATAGAAACACCTTAAAAATAAACAATATATAATTTTCCCGGACACTCTGTTTCGTGCCCGTGTCGTATTTAACATCTTTCTTGTAAACATTCATTCTTAATTGAAATCACTGAATTGTATAATGATCTTGCTACGACATCATCTTTTGTTGGTTACCAAGCCACTTTGTCATTTCTGGGAACACAATGGCCAATCTTGCTGCTAAGGGAGCAGTCAACAAATCTGTGACGCCACTTCTTATTCCATACTCTGATTATAAAGCTACTATCAGATCTTATATCCGTGATCTAATGCAAAAGAAGTGCGACACCTTAGTAAGTATAAAGAAATTACCTGCAATTCCACCAACCATCGATTACGCTTACTTGGGTTGTCAACATTTGAAGAGGCCATTATACGACGCTGTCGTGTCTCCCCCATGAATACCTCTTAAAAGGTGAGGATCCTCCGTTTTGTAGCAAATTTTGATATGTAATTAGTATATGAATTTTGATTTGTGAGAATGATTAACTAATTTTAATTGCTAGTGGCTTTACCATCTTGATGTGTGGGTGGGTGGGTGTAGTAGGGTGCAATTGTTGTCCCCCGGAGAGGGTATGCAAGTCCCATTTCATTTAAAGTATTTTTCATTGTCCGTGATTTTAATCGGTCCATGCAGGTAGCGAAAGTACTGTAAGTTCCCATGGTCCCAAGCATGGTGATCTACCTTTACCTGCTGGTGATATCCAGCTTGTTTCTATATTGCATTGCCCATATATGGATATTTGTCGAACTTTAAAAGTTACTTGCATGTTTTAATTCTCTAACAGTGATAATCCAGTTATTTTACTGTCCTTTGTTGACAGTTTTTTTTATATAATTTAATTGCATTTATTGTTAATTTATAACTTTTTAAGTGACAATATGGCTGGAATATTGTCGATGTGGCTAGAAATCCTAACTCACTCACTCACTCACTCATATGTTTAGGATGGATGCCATCGATGTTGCAGCATACGCCCACCCTTTCGCGAAGACTTGGTATCATCACTATTTGATAGTGATTCCTAAACATATGCTTTGTCATCGGATCTCATGGTACAGATGCGAATATTTGCAAACTGTGTCGTACAGCTGTAAAACTTACGAATGTGGCGTCAAACAAACAGAATTGTAAATTGACCCGTTTCTATTTCTATAAAAATTACTCTATTAGTCCACTTCATGTATGTCTCGTTGGTGTAGAAACAACACTAGAAGTAATAATATAACAACAATAGTAGTAGTAGTAGTAGTAGTAGTAGTAGTAGTAGTAGTAGTAGTAGTAGTAGTAGTAGTAGTAGTAGTAGTAGTAGTAGTAGTAGTAGTAGTAGTAGTAGTGGTGGTGGTAGTAGTATTATGATGCCAACCTTACTAAATCCAGGAACACATCTCGAGCAGACTGCGATGGTGGATCGTCTACAGACTTGACTGTGATGACGTCATTGTTGATCACATGACCTGGCCTGATCGCGATGGCGAGGATGATGCCGACGAGGGTTGCAACCGAGGTGGTGAAGATGTAGTAGGCGATGGTGATCAGACCGATCTTACCTGCAGACTTTCCATTAAGGTTTGCTAGCCCTGTCAAAAGTAATGCTTAAAAGGTCGTCTGTTGTGATCAATAAAAAATTACCATATGGGGATTGTGATTGTCAGATTTCTCATTGGAAGCCTCAAAAAATTATTATGTGGCTGTGTTGAAAAGGTCTCTATGATTTTCATCCATTAATTGTTTTTTGTCAGTTCAAGTCTCTGAACTGTAACTATGAATGGACTCATAACTGGAATCACAACTGAATTCAGAAAGCAAGAATGGATGTGACAATTCAAAACCTTCCTTTGGTATGTTGTTCTCAGTAGATAATCATTATCAATCATGACACACAATAAATGTCAGACATCATCAACTGTTCTGTTCAGGTGGGACAATGTAGAAATATTATCGAAAAACCCCAGACTGCACAAAAATACAATTTGCAAAAGCAGATCAAATCCGCTGACACAAACCCCTAATCAACAGATACCAAGGATATCTCATCCTATCTGCCTACAATGAACTCATAAAACAGATCAAAGAACTTCAGCGATGACGTCAGTATTTTGTTCCGCCTCACAAACAGTTGTTACTGCATTATTTACCAATATCCATATTTGTCGTTAAYCATTTTCATGCATACCACCATGACGTTTTTGTTAATCCCTGTWAGTCTATAAGTCTCTTGCTTGACAGCAGTATACATGTATAGACTTTTTCCATAAAGTATCCTACTTTTCTTTTTACTCATTACCTTCTAAAATGCCAGTCAAACAGATGATCCATATATAACATCATTTTAACCGCCTTTTTGACCTTCACCCAATGAAATCAGCAAACATGGTTAATCTCAGGCGTTGGTGAATTATATTTACTGGTTAACAGAACGGTTATATTGGGAACTCACATCCCTTTTTAATGAACAAGATGCCACTCTATGTACAGTGACACAAACTACCAGAAATTGATAGGCGGGAAAGTGAGTGAGTATGGTTTTACTCCGCTTTTAGCAGTATTCCAGCAATATCACGTAAGAGACACCAGAAATGGGCTTCACACATTGTACCCATGTGGGGAATCGAACCGGGGTCATAAGTATGACGAGAGGACGCTTTGACCACCAGGCTACCCCACCGCCCAGGTGGACGACGTGGAGGTGGCGGAGAAGTAAAAAACAAAAGAAATATTCTATTACCAGTAACAAGGCTTGTCACCATTAGGGGCAGAATCAGCATCTTCAACATTCTGAAAAATATCTCCCCAGGAAATGAGATAAGGCTGACCACATCAGGAGACGGGTTTAGAGGACGACACAGCAGTCCTATCGTAACACCCAGAGTAACTGAAGTCAGGTTTGCTATCAGCAATACATTCCTTCGAAGACATGCCAGTACCTAGAACATATGACTTCAATTAATTCAATTGCAACGTGTTTAGTTACAATTAAAACTGTCCTTTGGGAACTCTTTGTGCAAATGTTTGGCAAAACAGGTCTGTTTTCATTTTCCCAGCGTACCTGTTAAATATTTTCAGTAATGCCAAACACATCAAAGTAAAAGAACAAGAAAAGGGAATTTTATTAATATATTCCGTGTATTTCCTTCGAACGAATGATCGTTTGATAACAGAATTAGTAACTTAATAATTTTTACCTGTGTAAATATACTGACTTAAATAACATTCGGGAAAACAATTCGGAACCAAACAATTGAAAACAAACAATTTTATTTTAAAGATACATCTTCTCAGTGATATTACCAGTGAGGCTAACTACCTGTTGTGTCTCTTAATTCTTGCTATGAAGAAAGTGCGTATACAAACCTTGGACATGACTGTGTACGAGGTTGTGTTTGTCTGTCACCTGCAATCATTAATGGGATATTTTGTACACATCTGCAATATATATATATAGTCTGTATATTATTTTTGTTGAGAGTAGTTTTGTCCCTATTGATTAACGTATCTACATGTTGAACACATTGTGTGCAAAGCCTAGGTACGGTTGCGTGGGCATTGCACATTTGATGAGAGCTCTTTCAAACCAGTCGATGATATACGACGAGGCACGATCGTGATATTTATCAACACCATTACAATTTTTACGTGTATCAGTATTTACATTTGTAATCAGCTCTGGCGTGTCAATTATAGGCCAGACTTTGACTCGAAGCTTGTGGCTTTCTGCGGTCGTACCGAATCCTGCGCTAACGGACTGTTTAATAACTTGCTCAAATAGCAACGAAAGTATCAGTGACACACAAAAACATGCACACACGTGATAACCACACCGTCATAGTATTCTGATTCTGAACGCAGCTAAGATAACTAGACCCAGATCACAGTTTGAATGGCATTTAGACATGATACACATAAGTATAGTACACTGTATAACTGAACCATCACGAGTATATATTTTCAGTGAGGAGGTTTACTTCAGTATTAAAAACAAAACACCAAATCAAATAAAGTGTCTGGAAAACAAGCTACTGTCCATTTGGCCTACAACCTCGCCATATAAATTTTCCTTTGAAGTTCCTTTAAATTTAAGTTTTTCCTCTAAAAGACGCCACGCCATACTTAGGACCTCTGTGTTATAATGTCCTAAATTCCCCGTGGTGTGTCTGGGAGTCAATATGGTAATGGAATTTTTATTGCATACAGAGGTGTCATTTCAGTGAATTTGCATTTAACTAACATTCTCTGTGACAATAAATGTCCCGTACTGCTGTCGCTCTTCAATGTGCCTCGCCAATGGCCCTCAAGGACCAAAAACTTTATGACTGTTCTGTACTCAAGCCTATCCATTTTTGCGTAAGTAGTTTAGGCTCAAAACTAGGGAGTCTACATATTCTCCGGAAGGTTCTTGGTGGGTTCGACTAGGCAGTGTTTCCTGGGAGAAGTCCTATTCACTGTCTGGGCTGCGTGTAGAGGAGCCAGGGGCCCTGAGCTGATGGTGAGCCTTAGCAGCCTGACTGTGCCAGGATCATTCGAGCCCACTCTGCTACATACTATCTTTAATCTGTAAAATATAATAATAATATTGAAGATCTTGTTGAAGATCAGGCCTACACCAATCTTGGAATGCAAGTTCGAGACAAGCTTCAGAGTGCCGAAATTCAAGACAAACTTCAGGCCGAGTATAAATCTCGCATAAAGAAAATCTGGA
>VKKT01003980.1:47824-57847 GCA_008038995.1 Haliotis laevigata | reverse complement strand
GAACCCGTTCAGAATCATCAGAGGAATGACACAGGCGATCGTCACGGCTCTTGCAGTAGCATTCAGGTGACTAACTAAGACACTTTGTCTTTTACATAGCGTTTTAATGTACCGACCATTTGGTGTGCTGTTAGGGCCTTGACTTTCCTTTAGTTTTTAAATATTCTATTCCCGAAAATGCTTACGTAATTTGTCTGAAAACATCTGTTACTGATTTTTCTTGTATTTTAAATATTCTGTTCCAGAATATGCGAAAAGGTTCTGTCACCAAACATGCTGGGTGTTCTAGGTGTATAAATCAAATCATTGTCCATTTACGTCTCTGCCCACTGCTGCGCTGTTTCTGATACACCATGTGTAGTAGGCTAAGTTATACATGTACATAAAAATCAACAAGAAGAAAAGGCGTCAATAATCAAATGTTATAAGAAACCCCGTGAAATAATCTATTCGTAGTCAGTTTCGTGGTGCCATGATCATCTGGGGGTGGGGAATGGGGGTGGGGGGTGTATTTCAGTAGCTTGAAGAGCTTAGTGGAGGAAAAATACGCGATTTGTACTAGTGTAAACCACGATCAGTATGAACTGCAAAAGTTTTATATGAAGCAAGTCTACATTTTCCTGTAGAATTCACTGGAGCTGCTATTTCATCAAAATTATTGAAACAATATTATTATTTCTGCTAAAAATACATATTTTCAGACTTGAAATTCTTACGATGAGCCATTACACTGGCATTAACTGCTTTAACGCAATCGGTGAAGATCCAGGTTAGAATTGGCCTTCAGCAACCCATGCTTGTCGTAAGAGGCGACTTAGCTGACACATGTCATCGTATCCCAGTTGCTAATGCTGTTGATGACTGGGTTGTCTGGTCTTTTCACATTTAGCTCTGCCACGCTGCGAGTAACTATCCAATGCTGCGAGGAAAATATGAAGATGAACAATGCCATCACTCGCTTCGTACTTCCACTTGGGGTAACGATGAACATGGATGGATCTGCACAGTTTTATGTGGTATCAGCAATCTACGTCCCCCAGATGCATGCGATATCCCTGAATTTCTTTGAGATGATTCTTCTAAGGTAAAATAGGAAATAAGCGAAACTTACAACTATTTATGGCTAGACACACAGACTTTCAGAGATGATTTAAAGATATTGGTATATGCTTTCATATGTAAAGTTTTGAATATTGACAGCATTGAATTTCATTTTCATCTCCTTGAGGTTTTCAGTATTTTCCCTATGTTCTCCAAATGGTACACAAAGCAGTGATGGACGATTCTGATGAATTTACACATGCGGTTTATATTAGCTTGTACACGATCTGACTTTTGTCACCAAAAGAACTTCCTATGAAAATGCCTCATCACAACCGGGATACATAGGATATGCTGTCAAAATCCCCGCGAATCTCTAATGTATCATGTAGGGTGTGTCTCGGTCTGATTCTGACACAACACCTATTGATGATGATCAGTTTCCGAATTTCGTCTCAAGTTGAGAAGGCCTGTGAAGTTAACAGTATTGTTAAATAACCTGAAACGTTACGGCTTTGTAGATAATTGAAAAGAAAAGTATCTAGGTCTAAACAAAACAGCGAAAACAGACAGACACACACGTCTTTCCAGCGCTATGTTAAAATGGTTGAGTCTCGTAGGAAATACAAAATCATAAAAC
Source organism: Haliotis laevigata (assembly GCA_008038995.1). Lineage (NCBI taxonomy): Eukaryota > Metazoa > Mollusca > Gastropoda > Lepetellida > Haliotidae > Haliotis > Haliotis laevigata. Next base: position 56,166 of record VKKT01003980.1, on the reverse strand, counting down.
AAGAAAAGAAAGACATTCTGTTTTATTTCAGACCAAGACAGTATCCAGACTCAACAATGACGCATTAGTTAAATACATATACATTACACATATATCTATGTATTGATACATAGTAATCATTCAACACATCAGATCTTTATGATCATAAGCTTGTACACACACATTGTTTATCAAAAGAGCATGGCACTATCTCACTGTATTTGCATGTTATATTTGAGAGGGGCGGTGGGGGTAGCCTAGTAAGTGACCAAAGCGTTCGCTCGATACGCCGAAGGCGTGGGTTCGATTCCCCACATTGGTACAATGTGTGAAGCACATTTCTGGAATACTGCTGAAATACTGCTAAAAGCGGCGTAAAACCATACTCAGTCGGTATATTTGAGAGAATATTTCTTTCATGGAATTTTAATATGAAATATTAGAATGCACAAGTTAGGAGAGTGATGAGAATATGTCAGGGCAGTCATTACACACAACTGTGACTTGTGGTTCGAATTTTGTTCTGGCGAAATCCTCGCACGATTTTATTAAAAACGACAACTCTATAGCTAGATGTGTTAAGGACAAAATATACATAATTATGCATACACAAATAAATACATGTATCGGATTTTATGCACAGTGATAGCTATAACACGGTTATAGAAAAAATCTGTTAAACAAACAAAAATGTAATCTTCAAACAGTACAAGAAATACCAAGCTGATAAATTAAATAATCATTAACATCCATTTATAAATGTTTAACAAGGTTAAAATCAAAATCATTGTCGTTCACATTGCTACTGTACATCGACACTTTGTAATGTAAATTCATAATTTGGGAATCATAGCCGAGGCAGATTTATAGATATAATGGGGCATAGTCAGTTGAAGGCACACAATACGATATATGTTAGAAATAGAAGTACATAATTCTGTCAGACCAAAACAAAATACAAAGCCCATACAGTTCTGTTTTAATATTTGAGCGAGGCAGTTGATATTATTATAAGGTTGAATCATCATCAATCAGCGTGCATCGTTATCCGTGTCAGCACTGACTCCACCTCGTGCACGTCATCGTCAACACCTTCCAGCTCCACCATCCCTGTCGCCCACGTGATGGTGATGTCCACAGGCATGCTCTCAAGTGATCTTTTAACGCTCTCAATCTGTATTGTCAGATGAAAGAAGTTGATATCGTCGATTAAACTTACTTTCAACATTCATAACTTTTTCTTTAACTCAACTTAGTGGTGTATATTAATACATTTCATTACGAATTTTTGATAATGCATAATTTAGATATTTAACAACTGAGAAAGGTCCTAAGCATTAACTACACATGTCACAGTTTCACTTAATCATAGGACACATCGCATTGGTAATGAATACATGGCAATGGAACAAGGTCTATCTGTTAGATTGTTGCTGTATGTAACAGGGTGACACTTTCCTGCATCTGTCATCAAGTCCGGGAATACAGTACCTGATGCTATAATACAGTACCCGATCACAGAATACAGTTCCAGATTACGGAATGCAGTACCTGATTCTTGGATACAGGTACCTGATCACAAAATGCAGTACCTGATCACAGAATACAGTACCCAATCAAGGAATACAGTACCTGATCCTAGGAAACAGTACCCTGTCACAGAATACAGTACCTGATCAATGAACACAGTACCCGATCACAGAATACAGTACCTGATCACGGAATACAGTACTGTACCTAATGCTATAGTGCAGTACCCAATCAAGGATTACAGTACCCGATCACAGAATACAGTACCGGATTACGGAATACAGTACCCGATGCTATAATGCGGTACCCGATCACAGAATACAGTACCCGATCAAGGAACACAGTCCCCAATGCTAGGATCCAGTACCCAATTACAGAATACAGTGCCTAATGCTATTATACAGTACCCGATCACAGAATACAGTAACCGGTCAAGGAATACAGTACCTGATGCTAGGATACAGTACCCGATCACAGAATACAGTACCCGATCAAGGAATACAGTACCTGATGCTAGGANTCATTTTCATCTCCTTGAGGTTTTCAGTATTTTCCCTATGTTCTCCAAATGGTACACAAAGCAGTGATGGACGATTCTGATGAATTTACACATGCGGTTTATATTAGCTTGTACACGATCTGACTTTTGTCACCAAAAGAACTTCCTATGAAAATGCCTCATCACAACCGGGATACATAGGATATGCTGTCAAAATCCCCGCGAATCTCTAATGTATCATGTAGGGTGTGTCTCGGTCTGATTCTGACACAACACCTATTGATGATGATCAGTTTCCGAATTTCGTCTCAAGTTGAGAAGGCCTGTGAAGTTAACAGTATTGTTAAATAACCTGAAACGTTACGGCTTTGTAGATAATTGAAAAGAAAAGTATCTAGGTCTAAACAAAACAGCGAAAACAGACAGACACACACGTCTTTCCAGCGCTATGTTAAAATGGTTGAGTCTCGTAGGAAATACAAAATCATAAAACAAGAAAAGAAAGACATTCTGTTTTATTTCAGACCAAGACAGTATCCAGACTCAACAATGACGCATTAGTTAAATACATATACATTACACATATATCTATGTATTGATACATAGTAATCATTCAACACATCAGATCTTTATGATCATAAGCTTGTACACACACATTGTTTATCAAAAGAGCATGGCACTATCTCACTGTATTTGCATGTTATATTTGAGAGGGGCGGTGGGGGTAGCCTAGTAAGTGACCAAAGCGTTCGCTCGATACGCCGAAGGCGTGGGTTCGATTCCCCACATTGGTACAATGTGTGAAGCACATTTCTGGAATACTGCTGAAATACTGCTAAAAGCGGCGTAAAACCATACTCAGTCGGTATATTTGAGAGAATATTTCTTTCATGGAATTTTAATATGAAATATTAGAATGCACAAGTTAGGAGAGTGATGAGAATATGTCAGGGCAGTCATTACACACAACTGTGACTTGTGGTTCGAATTTTGTTCTGGCGAAATCCTCGCACGATTTTATTAAAAACGACAACTCTATAGCTAGATGTGTTAAGGACAAAATATACATAATTATGCATACACAAATAAATACATGTATCGGATTTTATGCACAGTGATAGCTATAACACGGTTATAGAAAAAATCTGTTAAACAAACAAAAATGTAATCTTCAAACAGTACAAGAAATACCAAGCTGATAAATTAAATAATCATTAACATCCATTTATAAATGTTTAACAAGGTTAAAATCAAAATCATTGTCGTTCACATTGCTACTGTACATCGACACTTTGTAATGTAAATTCATAATTTGGGAATCATAGCCGAGGCAGATTTATAGATATAATGGGGCATAGTCAGTTGAAGGCACACAATACGATATATGTTAGAAATAGAAGTACATAATTCTGTCAGACCAAAACAAAATACAAAGCCCATACAGTTCTGTTTTAATATTTGAGCGAGGCAGTTGATATTATTATAAGGTTGAATCATCATCAATCAGCGTGCATCGTTATCCGTGTCAGCACTGACTCCACCTCGTGCACGTCATCGTCAACACCTTCCAGCTCCACCATCCCTGTCGCCCACGTGATGGTGATGTCCACAGGCATGCTCTCAAGTGATCTTTTAACGCTCTCAATCTGTATTGTCAGATGAAAGAAGTTGATATCGTCGATTAAACTTACTTTCAACATTCATAACTTTTTCTTTAACTCAACTTAGTGGTGTATATTAATACATTTCATTACGAATTTTTGATAATGCATAATTTAGATATTTAACAACTGAGAAAGGTCCTAAGCATTAACTACACATGTCACAGTTTCACTTAATCATAGGACACATCGCATTGGTAATGAATACATGGCAATGGAACAAGGTCTATCTGTTAGATTGTTGCTGTATGTAACAGGGTGACACTTTCCTGCATCTGTCATCAAGTCCGGGAATACAGTACCTGATGCTATAATACAGTACCCGATCACAGAATACAGTTCCAGATTACGGAATGCAGTACCTGATTCTTGGATACAGGTACCTGATCACAAAATGCAGTACCTGATCACAGAATACAGTACCCAATCAAGGAATACAGTACCTGATCCTAGGAAACAGTACCCTGTCACAGAATACAGTACCTGATCAATGAACACAGTACCCGATCACAGAATACAGTACCTGATCACGGAATACAGTACTGTACCTAATGCTATAGTGCAGTACCCAATCAAGGATTACAGTACCCGATCACAGAATACAGTACCGGATTACGGAATACAGTACCCGATGCTATAATGCGGTACCCGATCACAGAATACAGTACCCGATCAAGGAACACAGTCCCCAATGCTAGGATCCAGTACCCAATTACAGAATACAGTGCCTAATGCTATTATACAGTACCCGATCACAGAATACAGTAACCGGTCAAGGAATACAGTACCTGATGCTAGGATACAGTACCCGATCACAGAATACAGTACCCGATCAAGGAATACAGTACCTGATGCTAGGACACAGTGTCTGATCACGGAATACAGTATCCGATCAAACAATACAGTATCCGATCAAGGGATACAGTACTCAGTCGCGGAATACAGTACCTGTTCAGGGAGCACAGTACTTGTTTCAAGAATATAGCACCCGACCAAGGATTATAGTACCCAATCACGGTATACAGTAATCGATCACAGTCACGGAATACAGTACTGGATCACAGAGCACAGTACCCGTTCACGAAATACAGAACCCAGTCACGGCATACCTGAGAGGGTGACATATTCTTCAGCCTCTTTTCCTCAAACGTCCTCGCCACTATGCGAATGTCACAGATATCTTCTACTGCTTTAAACGCTCGACGTAGAACATCCTCTTTTTCTGAATACACTGTAATGTCGGCCTCACCGTCCATGGCGGTCTTCGCGAACACTTGCTCCACAGTCCCCGACTGACGGTAGAGGAGGATATTTACGTTACACTCACAAGCTTAAAACCCTTTTAAATGTTACATTTTAATACCAATGTAAAATAATGTATTCATGTATTAAGATACGAAGATTATAAAACAGTAAATAGACATCATTTTATGTTAATTTCAAAATTTGGATAAAATTTCAAATTTCCATTTATAAGATAATATAATGCCTCAATGAATGAGCGCTGTATGCCAGTCAGCAGTAGTCTAGCGATATAATCTGGTCTGTCAATAATGGATCTTAGCCAGGCAAGGCAATTATTGGTCGCATCAGCATATTTTACCCTTGTCGGGTTCGATGACTCGCTATCGGCTGGTTAAACCTTTGTGACCTATAATTATCATATTATTGTTCTTACGCAAAACGTCCATTTTTGGATTCATTTTGGTACGGGAAAAACAATAACCATGCCCAGCTTCGAGCTCCTATTTGAGTCAGGAACATGTATGGTGATAGTGTTACCTGTTGTGCTTCCACTGTTTGTCTTGGTAAAGTGTCTGTGTAGGAGGTCGGTCCAGAGACACCGCCAGACAACAGACCTACAGGAACATACATCATATAAGTAGAATAGCTCGTTAAACATTATACTGATTTGATCAAGTGTTCTGTGAAAGGACATTTCTTTTAAAAAAGTAAGCGGCTTTCAAATACTTAATAACAACCGCAATTCTGAAACCACACGCCATTATCGACATTGCATATACTATTTAAAAAAGCTATAGCACAAGCATTGTTTATGAAAGCTGTAAGACAGATATGACGTCGAAATACATTGTCTGGTGCCATGTCTTCAGTTGGGCTGACTGCTTGACATGTAGTTTCATTGCATACATAAATAGTACTATTTCTGTTTGCGGTTGGTAAAAGAGAATTTTTGGAAGACATTCGTTTCTTAAAATATGTCTCTAGGTTCGAACCTTTATTGAAATACTGGATTGCTACCACGCTATTAGCTGTATGATCACACCATTGTCACCAGTTACGCTGTTAATCACTGGATTGTCTGGTCCAGACACGGCTAGTCATATAGCTTGCATGTTGCTGGGTGCCGCGTTAAACAACAAACAAACAAAACAAAACAAGGCGAGTCGTGTCGGGGCTGTCTAGCCCGGTTTCAACCATGAAAAACTAGTAAACATATAAACAAACTCAACACAGAGGTGACGATATATATACTCATGGAAACAAATTAAGGAACTCATGAAAGGACATGTGTTCCTTTATGCTTTTCCTGCTTTTCACCTACAGTGCAATACAAACCATGCGAAGAAACAGAAGAATGTAGGAAAACTTTTTGTTTTCATGTGTTCCCTTATTTGTTACCATGAGTATATCAACAGAACGAAAATATGGCATATTGAATTATTGAGATTAGACAGACTCACCTTCAATATCCTTGTGGCCAGTGAGCGCCTCTAAGTGTGAACAAAACAAGGTATGTGTAGTTGCGTCGCTGCTGATGAAGCTGATGTCGGTGAGAGAGCACTTCTTCTTCTCGATGTCCCTCAAGCATCTCACAAGCAGCTTCGGCATTTTGGCAAGTGGAAGTTTCCCATCACCTGCCACGATTATCAGAAGTTGACCATGAAGATATTTCCAATTTTCGGGGCTCATTTTAAAAGTGACATTTGCAGAAGCCAAGATCTGCCATTTAATCGACGACGACGCAGGGTGGTTGTACAAAAGGAGGCCGTTGATTTGCAAGAGCAACGTCATTGACGCCAGTGACGTCAGATAAAAACGGAAGAGATAGCAGCCTGTCGTACTGTTGATGGTGTTACTATTTACACAAACAGGTTATTAGATTTGTGTAGATTTACACATTTCATATATTTTGACAAGACGTGTTGATTGTGTACAGAAACTAGAATACTTTCATTCCGCCTAAATATACTTGCTTTCAAAAGTTTAGACTCACTAGTGTAAATATATAGCAACTTACTTCAGCAACTGTTCAAAACTAAATTTTGCAAACTATTCAATACCGTTTAAAGGTACTGTTTACACTTGAACTGATGTATTGTAAATTCGTAACGTTGAAAAGATTATTGTCGTGAGTTCAATACATGATAAAAATCAGTGAAAATTGGCGAATTCTTAACTTTTGAAAGGAAGTATATTAACCAAAACTACCATTTACACTATATGTAACTACTACGACAAATACAAACCAGAAACGGTTTTCCATTAAGAAATAAGTTACAACACTGATTCATCCATAGCATAGAGTTACAATATTATTCAAATGACACTTATCTCTTTAATTTTTTTCTCACCTGTTCCAAACTCTGGAAATGCGATCGATGTGAAACAGTTCTCAGTCGCAACTTTCAAACATGCTTTGATGACGTCTTTCCAGTTGCCATTGAAACGGTCAACGCCGATGTGCATGATGATGTCGGCAGGGATGTTTGGTGCCGTTGTCATGGCAATTCCTTTCTCCTTCATTTGACCAGCTGGAATGACATACAGCTCTCTCACTGAACCGGCTAGGACGGAGTATGAGTATAACCACATTGCTATACCAGGACGTCTATCTATGGCTGACCCATCTAATAATCCATTTAACCATGTATATGAAAAATATGTTAAAGATAGGATCTCCTCTTTTACGAACATCCCAACTTAATATCAGGATATTGTGATATCAGGTGTCGTGTTGTCCCGTGCATAGAGCTCAGGTCTCAATCAGTTGAAGTTTAAGCAAGGTTGAGTGCGGAGACCGGATGGGTGACCGTGTCTGACAACTTGACTCCTGAGAGTTCCTAGGACTTCAGTCTTGTCCTACTGAGAAGCACATGTGATACATGTGGTCTCACCTTAGGTAAGTGAGTTTGTTCAAAGTTGCATCTGTTCACCCAGCAGAAAATGGGTACCCGGTGGGATACATCATGAGACTATTAACCTTCTAGCGCCTAACAGGCAGCTTGGGTTATCCGGGATAATAATGACCAGATTGTGCGCTTTGAGCAGGATATCTAGCGTTAAATATTCTCATTATATTGACCCTCTTTTTGTCTCACTCACTAACCCACCAACACTCACTCACCTGTCAGCTGGCACTGAAGTTCTAGGTCCTTACCGCACGCCACACTCAGAGGGCTTGACAGTATACCTGATAATTAGTCAGAAAATACAGTTGTTAAATAAATGTACTTAGTCGTTTCACAGTTCCAAATCACACTATCAGTACCCAATGCTTCTTAGTACTGTTATGGATTAAATACAAGTAACTGTAAGCTGAGTAATCACAACAGGAATACTTCCATACTGTCACTAATACCCACCCGTGAAGATCCGGGTTAGAATTGTCGTAAGAGGCGACTAACGGGATCGGGTGGTCAGGCTCGCTG
>VKKT01003979.1:10086-20937 GCA_008038995.1 Haliotis laevigata | reverse complement strand
GGCTTGGCTGTTATTGGAGTATTTCTGAAGGTAAGAGGAGTCAGCTCATGTGCTTACACATAAAACCGAACAGATGTTAGATACATCTGTCAGATCTGTCAGATACTGTACAGAATAATTCCTTGACATCACATGCTTTCCTCCTTGTCTCTCATGCAAGTTTGACGTTTTATATTATTTAATTCAATTTAAGTGAAAATTGCACGGAGAGCAAATCAGAAACTGACTTATTAAGGAGCAGTAGTGGAAAGCAATCAGATTACTTCATACCTGTTTTGTATGAAATGTTTTGGGCCTCTTTGCTTTTGTCTGTTTTTCAACGTAAACTATCGGGTATGCCCTCGCCCCATAAGTTTTTAAAGATACTAGATGAGCACTGAAATGTGACCTGGCTCTATTACTCAAGCAGAACATATGTTTCAAAATTCCATTTATTTGTATTGTGGTACTGTTTCATTTGTTTAAAACTCCCGCATATTTTAGGGTAGTATAACTTATTCATTATCGCTCTCTTCGATGCATATCCTCATGAGATATGTTTCAAATGGCATCTTTCAGAGCACTGAAATGTAACCCGGCAACAATATTCAGGCAGAATAGATATTCTCAATTCCCTTGAGTAAGGTACTTATCCAAATGGTATTAATGTAACTTGAGGTCACAGTAACCGTAGAAGAAGAGCCATCAGTTTCAAGTTGTTTCGTCATGATGGAAGGATATGTGTCGATAGGAGTCGAAACGAACGTCACAGTCGGCCCAGCGTTCTTGAGAGTGACAGATTCGTGGGAGGAGGTGTCATGATGTGGGGAGAGATATCCGCTAATGGGAGGACAAATCTCGTGAACATACAGGGAAATTTAACTGCACTTCGTTATCGTGACGAAATTCTTCAACGCCATCTTCTTCCTTCAATCGACGTCCAACGTGAGATGTTCCAACAGGACAATGCACGACCACACGTCGCTGATGCTACAATGAAATTTCTTGCAAACCAACAACGTAAACGTGCTCTCATGGCCCTCAAAATAATCCGATCTCATCCCATCATTTATGGGACCAGCTCGATAGACGTGTACGACGACGACGACCTCAACCTCAGACACTTCAAAAGTTACGCCAAGCATTGGATGAAGAATGGAGAAGGATTCCACAACATCGAATCAGGACACTGATACAGTCTATGCCCAGGAGATGCAGAAATGTGATTGCTGCTGGTGGGGGGTATACAACATACTGACTTTGAGATGATGTTGTAGCGGACGCCAACGTTCACGAAGCTTGAAATTACTCTGCATGGCTCAGGATACATGTGGTTATATTCTTGTGAAATCATATATTTGTGCATTCAATATGTATTGAGTAATCGATTTTGAAACATACCTTGATTTTACCCTGTTGCGTTTCTTTTTTTGCCCAGTGTATTAATAAATATCTATTCAACTTTAATCTTAAAAAGTGTCCTTGCATTTCACTTCACTGAGGATATTGAAGTCTGGTGTTTCTTGGGATCCTTCAAACTTTGTTCAGCGTATTTATTTTAATTTCACCAGGTTTGTGGCAGCATGGCTATATGGGCAAGTTTGGACAACCGGTAGGCATCCCGTACACTATATCATGTTTGGACTTTCCATGAATTCTTCTGTTTGAGATCATTATGAACTTATTTTCAATATCTGTATTGGAACTTGTACCAGCTGAAATATAATGTTATTGTTTGCCTGTTCCTTAAAAAATAATCCTATTTTGCAATTTTGTAACGGTATTAGGAAATGTTAGGTGAACATCATCACTATAATTGTTTAAAACCGGTTAAAATATGTTTTAAACTTTCGATTGCTTCAGTAATGTTTGTTACTGTTGGAAGTGAAGGGCAATAGAGTTGTCATAATTGTGTGAAGTAGTCCTCATATAAAATCCTTCCGGAGAGGCATAGCACATGATTAAAACATATTTATTTCCAATGAAAGGAACCGGATAGGTAAACAAGCACAAGCTTATATGAATACCGCTCCGGGATACAATGGAAGGAAGAGTAAACACGTCATGATGAATGTACAATGTGAATGATATAAAAATGTTGCAAAACCGAGAAATAATGCCAATCATTGTTAAACAGTAAATGCCATATAAACAAATTATTTTGGATCAAATCTGCCAGTTAAATTTATAAACGAGTGCACTGAAATTAAAAATTCTTTGTTTGATATTGAGGAATATTTTTGGTTTCCAAACAAAACTAATTTTAAGTCAAACCTTTTAGTATAGTAATACATAACTTGACGTATATCGTTGTGAAGAGTTCGTGAAAAAAAAATGAACACGAGCAAGATCATGTTGGATATATAAACATAGCATATGTTTGAGTTTGTCAAATCTAAAGAACACCTAAAGAATATTAAAGGGCAGGAACATCATAAGTATATGTGGCTTTGAGTACTACACCCATACAGGTGACTTCCTCATTACAGGTGTCTCAAGTCACATGTAATTATCACTGGTTACAATCACTGGTCATTGTTTAAAGTCACTCAAGCATATTCTCCAACCACGCAGGATCATTTCAACAGGAGTCTTTCAAGTCGGAATACGAATATAGATGTTGTGATAAGACAAGTAGCAGCAAGCAATCACATGATCAAACATGGCAGCGTAATCACACAGCTCATTTCCATTTATGGCTTAACAAGCTCAATTCAGGTTATTTGGTAAATAACAAGTGTGAAAAGAAAATGAACAACATCAAAGATTCAGGGCGTCACACTTTATCATCAACACAGATTCCTGAGCTCGCATTAATTTCGTGACGCATTTTATCACGAAATTACAGTATTCAGCTATTTAGAGTATTCAGCTATAAACAGCAGATTGTTTTCATTATTCTGACCGAAGTTTATTCTCCTTATGGGCATTAGACCTCGCCAAAGAACGTATTAGCCTGACCATTCATGAGATGGCCAATATCCCCTTAGCGAGGTAATGTGACTAATCCTCCTTCTTCCATCTTCCCACCTTTCAGATGAATTATGTCACATTTGTCGGGCCGATGCTGATCTCACTGGAGGACTTGACAAGTAGAATCTGTTTTTCCAATGTGGCAATAAATTCAAAGTCATCAATGTACATGAGGTCAGTAAAAGCGGCTGTGTACAGAGGGTGATGATAACGTTAACATGGTAAGCTAAATGCTTAAGGGATTTAGTGACAAACAGAACTGGAATATTCCAGTTCTAATTGAAAAGGGTTCCGAAGTCACCACCTGCGCTCACGAGTACATCTCAGTCTCGAGTTGACCAGCTATTCATTAAAGACTTAAATGAAACAATAATCATTCAGGGGTGTCAGTATATTCCAGTGACCACCAAATTCATTTTCTGTAGTCAATCTAACAGCCTGAGATGCTACTCATTTTAATCAAAACTGATCCTTCCATCCCCAACATCCCTTTCTGGCTCCCTCCTGCTCAGCTGTACACAACTGTTACCAAACCTGACCACTGAAATCTATGGTGGGTCTTCCCTTATCATTGTGTGTAAAATGGGTTTCCAGAATATTTTAAAAGAATATTTTGTTCCAGAAAACTATTTGCCTGATCCAGAAAAATATTTGCCCGATCCAGCCTTCATGGTATCAGGATCTGATTTTCATCTGGAAGTAATACACATAAAATGTAAATACCTATGGATATCAATTATCTATGGATATACATTTTCACCTCTTAAACTGATATTGTCTGATCCTGACTCGATCATATGCTATATGTGAGTGTGGCGTTCTCTCTCCTCCTTCCCCCGTCTCTCCCTCCCTCTCTCTCTCTCTCCCTCTCTCTCTCACACACAGTCACGATATGGCTGAGATGTTGCCGATGTGACGTTAAATATTAACTCTCTCTCTCTCTCCCTCTTTCTCTCTCTCTCTCTCTCTCTCTCTTTCTCTCTCTCTCTCTCTATCACACACACACATACACGTGTGTTCATACCGTATAACCTTTCATTTTCCCCAATTTGTGGGTGTGTTTCTTTCAAAGTTGTAGTCTGTCCTCATATTGCTAGTGTTATTGTCATTTCAGTGTTGCCTTTATTTTGCTGTTCTGCTGGGGTTTCTTTCATTACGTTTTTCAATAACACGTGTAGAAGTTAGAAAAGTGTTTTCTAAATCTGACATCGTTACTGTTTCTCATATGTTTTATAGTTAACACCAAAACAGCAATATTCCAGTCATTAGAACGGCATTTTATAAACAACTGAATCCAGTTAATGCCATTAAACAAGCTTTTGTGACGTGCAACTAGGCATGCCATCGACCCTGGCCACCGATCCAGTTTGTCGCACAGTGAGTGACTCCATGAGCATTTACGCATGGATATTATGTAGTCACCATGCTTCCAGACAGGCTGTTGGGTCTTGTTAAGCAAAATAGGGAAACACGTGCTTATTGTTCATGACAGTTATTTCTTCAAATCGGAACAAGCACACATATAGTTGTGTATAATTCAGTGCTCGGTATGCCTTGAGGTCGCAAACGCAGTCGCCGTATTCATCAACAAACCTCGTAAACATAGCGGTTGTTCACAGGTTGATGTGGTCTGGCGTTTGTATCACCGGATGGGGATTCGCTGAATGTAAGGTTCAAGTTGAGGAGCTGTAAGAAGGCAACAGGTTAGAGTTAGTGTCAACTAGAATGATACGCTTCTTGAAATCAGGACAGAGCGTGATACACAGATATAACGGTCCCCGTATAAAGGGGCCGTTTGTTGAAAGGCCATCTTGAGATGGATCTGCTCCTCTTAACAATAACTGCATCCCTTTTAAGACCGAATTTTGATCATTAGTTTTTCGTCATTATCAACGTGGTATATGTCTACGACCTCCATAACGTTAGGCGTTCTAGTCATCTTGGCTGATAAAAGGTTAAACAAACGGTTCAAAAACTTTCAAACAGCACTCTCTTACTCAATCTTTGATGGGGCGGTATATTTTGAACTGAGATGATAGGTTTTGAAGAAAACCTGACACTATCTTTTGACTAGTATTTAGCCATCGAAATTGTCTGTGGAAAAACCCTTCAGTGGAGTTAAACGTGGTTTTCAAAGATTCTTATTATATTGATTAATTTGGAAAATGACACGCCACATACCCACTTGTTTCCAATCAACATTTGGATTCTTACCCACCACTATGGATGAGACAGTGAATTTAGTTTTACGCCGGTTTAGCAATATTCCAGACAATAAAACGGCATTTTATAACCAACTGAATCCAGTTGATGTCATCAAGCAAGCAACGGGCTTTCACTGATTCTGGCCACCGATCCATTTTGTTGCCCAGTACTTGACACCTGCGTGGGAATGTACGCATGGATATTATATTGCATCCTTCCAGACAGGGTAACAATATAGGATCTTGTTAAGTATGACAAGTAAACACGTGGTTATTGTTCATTATAATTTGTTTTTAAATAGGAACAAGCACATGGTTGTTTATAATTCAGTGGCGTACAAACGCAGTCGCCGTATTCATCAGCATACCACGTACAGAGCGGCACTTCACCGCTTGAGCTGGTCTTACTTGTGTATAAAAGGTGCTGAATAGAAGATTCTTCATCACGTTGAGCTGTAAGGAGGAAACAATATATCAGGTTAGAGTTAGTGTCAACTAGAATGATACGCTACTACAGTACCAAGACCATTTAAATAGGCTTTTCTTATTGTGAGAATATTTTCTTTCTCAATTTTAGACAGTTCATATAAGATTAGATATAAGGACATTATATGAAATCCTGAGAGAATGCATGCATTGACTCTTAATTAAATAATTTATTCTATAAACGTTTAGTAGAGCCTCTTTAAATGTCACATTGGATCAGAACACAACAACAAAGTCAGTTCTTCAAAACTGGCACTTTGTTTATTTTTGGAGAGATGTATCGCTTTTTGAAGTTTGTTTTGGCCACGGGTCAAGGGCTGTCGTTCCCTGGTAGCACGCAGGTACACAGTTTGTTTCATGTCCAAGCGCAATACGAATTGACACGATAGAAGATAATGAGGAAAACGCCATGAAAAATCGGCATTTCCTAGGACAAAACACGAGACAGTGTAAGTCTCGGGTGTCATAGGATCTATGAAATAATGGAAACTCACTTTATATATCAGCCCTTATGTTATTTCCGACGGCAATTATTCAACTATTGCCGCATTAAAAGTTAACAAAAAGTTCTCATATTACCTCAATGTAAATAGAATCGGAGACACACCTCCAACCAACGGACCTGTATCCCCTGGAAGGCCTTTATCACAAATTTCTAACTATTACACATCCCTGAAGAAATTCCGTGTAGAATGTAACATTTAATTATAAATATGAATAGTACGTTTTGATCAGCAGTTCCTCACACATTTCATTTTGTTTTCAAATTCTGACTCTGATGCATACTTAATGTAATGTACCATACACCTTTTATCCAACTAGTCGGTTGCAGCATAAGTACTAGTCATCATAGTTTGAAATAAAAGTCAACAAACTCAACATACAGATCATTCTGACCCATGAGGATGTGTCTTGTAGAACTACATGACATATGACTGTATCTTCTTGTTTTGGTAACATTATGGTGATACAATTAATATTTCATATGACAGACCATATGCTATCTAGTTATAGCTTTATATTCTGATTTTCATTCAACAGTTCTGAAAAAAACTTTAGCGTTATGTCTGTTTGTTAGGAATTAACATAGACAATGTGTATAAAATGAAATATGTTTTTGATGACATAAATTTGAATTTAACCCCACAATCATTCCATGTAGATATGTGTGTGCATTATTTATATTTTTGCACATTTTACAGATAATACTTATGTACAATGACTGAATAAAGTCATGCATGTGTATAGTAATATTAAAGTACACACGCACCGTCATACAAATATATCATATCAAATTCACGACGGAATTCACACATTGCATAATGTTCAATGCTTAATGCTTTCACATTTCGCACACGGCACCAGCTCCCGACCGTATTGTTTTCAATGCGCATGTGTCGGGTGAGGGAGTCCAGTTTGATGAGCAGGAAGGTAAATTCAAGAAAAACAACATTTTAATATGACGTTACCCTTCCTAGAGTGTATCTGCTTTATCTGACTGTATCGCGAGACTCCTTACGTGTGAAAATGACTGATTTAGCAACTTGGAGAGCCAGAATAGGATGTTTTTGTCAACCACCCGGCTTGAGACAGATCGGGAAAATGGCGAAATATCCAACGTCAACAAAATGGGACGGCTGGACGTCAACAAACTACAGAATGGTGTGCATCCTCGGTACACTGACGTTGATGTGGTCAATAAACTTCATTCTTCATACGGACTGTGTGGTAAAGGTGAGAGATGCATACACCAGAAATGTGCAAATTACACACCACATCGGATTTAACCTCTGGCCCTTCACCACGAGCCCATGCTCCCGCCACGGACTAGCCATGTCAGCATTGGTAATGACATTACACGTTTGATTCAAGAGATGAAGGATATGAAATGTGAATTTAAGAAAGACATTCAGGAAGTAAAAGTATCCGCAATGAATGTCAATCTTTAAGCAAAACTGTTAATAGTATTGGAAATGACGTCGAAGATCTGAAATGTAACCAGGAGGTGCTACGACTGGACGTTACTGCTCTAAACACCCATATTAATGACATTGAGGCATCTCTTGAAGTCAGAATAAACAAAAACAATGACATTGTTAAAAATGAACTCGACAAGATGGATATATATATACGAAAAAATAACGTCATTTCTACTAGGCGTCTTATTGTCGACACATTACGCAATACTGTACCCGACAGGGAATGGAACGTTCGCGACATAGATAAGTCATACAGACTTGGACGTAACTCCAGTGGACGCTGTAGACCGCTGCTTGTACGTTTTCTACATGAGGATGACAAACTAGCTATCATCAAAAACAGAAGTCAGTTCAAAAGTGCAGGCATCGGCGTGTCCAACCACCTGACAGTGAACCAGAGAATTCGAAGTGCGCTGCATGAGCTGAAGGCCGAAAACAAGAGAGGTTACTACAAGAACGGTAAACTGTATGTGTCCAGCGTGCCGCCAGCCCGGCGCACTCGATCACGGGCTGCTACCGTTACGTGTAACGGTAGACCGCACGTACAGCAGGGACACGACGTACGCCCGATTGTCAGTCAAGAACAGACCAGTTACATACCTAGCGAGGCAGGCAACGGAGAGTCGCCTGTCTTATAGCAAACAGGCCAGGCCAAATCAGAATGCCTATCTTTTGTGTTCTGGAATATAGACGGTATTCAAAATACACTTCATGATGAAGATTATATAAATTTGTGAAAAGCCATGACATTTTGGGTATGATAGAAACATTATCAACTATGAACACTGCTGATTTCCATCAGTATTTTCAGATTTTGATGCTATGGTTTTAAAAGCCAAACGCCAAAGTGTTGGTCGTAACTCCGGTGGCAACCTTTTATTGATACGAAAATGCCTTAGTACTTATATTACCAGTGTATTTTATACACAACTGGTTATACACATTTTGTTTAAAAATGACCTTTTTGCATTTGATAAAGATGTTTGACTTTGCTGTGTTTATGTACCCCCAGCAGGTTCTACTTTCTATTCAAAATGTGATGACAAAAACGGAATAATCATATTAGAAAGTGATATCCTGGACGTCCTCCAGGACTGCACCTCCCAGCAAGTCGTCATACTAGGAGGCGATCTCAATGCTAGGACCGGAAATCTGCATGATTTTTACTGATGATGATATAACAGGAGAGAATGAAGATCCGTTTGATATACCACGTGTGTCAGAAGACCATGCTGTTAATCCATTTGGAAGAAGTTTGATTAACTTATGTATATCGCTGGACATCCACATGATGAACGACAGGTGTGGCAGTGACTCCAGTACCGGTGTGCGTACATATCTATGCCGCAATGGATCCAGTCTCATAGACTATTGTCTGATATCTACACACTTGTTCTCGATATACAAGTCCTTCGAAGTTGTGCCAAGAGTCGAGTCTCAACACGAAGCAATTAAAGTGACAGGAAGGAATGCTTACGTGAGCAATTCGAATTAGCTCTTATGTCTCCAGATGTTCTATTTGCTCTAGATAATGCTACAGACCTAACTAACAGTAGCATTAACCAATCTGTTGGTTTATTCACAGAAAATATACTTGAACATGCATCTATGTTTAAGAGGAAAGTCAAACCTTTCTGTAAGCGGCTTAAGAACACTTGGTATGATAGAGAATGTCATGGCAACAAAGTTGAGGCCAGAAAAGCATTGCGAAAATACAGGACTACGAAGATCCAGTCTCATTTCGATACATACAGATTTTTGCGTAACAGACATAAGACCTGTTAGAACCAAGCACAGGACTTTCCAACTTCATCAGACATCATTATTGGAAAAAAACCGTAGGCGATAGCAAAGCGTTTTGGTTGCAGGTCAAGAAAATGAATGGTACTGTGAGACAAGATTACCCCATTCCACCTCAGCAATAGTTTGACCATTTTAAAGAACTTTTCTCAGCAGGTGATTCCCAGGAAAAGACTACTGCAGGGAATCTTGATATAGACAGTAACCATGTTGATACTGTCGATGTCCCCATTACAGCTAAAGAAATCACGGAAGCTGTCAATAAAGTAAAGAGTGGAAAGTAATCTGGTCCGGATTATATAATACCAGAATTACTAAAATCATCACTCAAGTGTATATTGCCTAACTTAGAAAAACTCTTCAACGAAATCCTTGATACAGGTGTTCTCCCCAACGGCTGGGGAAGTGGCGTTATTGTTCCTATGCATAAAAGCGGGTGTCTCAAAGACCCGAATAACTACCGGGGAATTACCTTAAACAGTGTGTTTGGAAAGGTTTTCACATCTATCCTTAACAAGCGCCTATCGACGTGGACTGAAATTAAGCACACGATATGTGAAGAACAAGCAGGATTTCGTCAGGGCTATGCTGCTACGGACAACATCCTCACACTAACTGCCTGCGTACAGAAATATCTCAGTAAGAGAAAAGGTCGCTTATATGTTGCTCTAATTGACTTAAGGAAAGCATTTGATTCTATCAATATAACAAAACTGATGGACGTACTTCGAAACATCAACTTGAGTGGGAAAATGCTTCACATTATTGAATCTATGTATTCACGAGTGTCAGCTTCTGTTAGATGTAGTGGAAGATCGTACACGCAAGTCTTTGATTGTCCAGTTGGTCTCATACAAGGATGTGTACTTAGTCCGGTCCTTTTCTCTCTGTTCATAAATGGACTCGCTGATATGATATTACAGGAGTGCAAAGGCGGAGTACAGCTATACCCAGATCTATATGAACTATATCTACTGTTGTTTGCTGACGACGTAATCCTTATGTCTGACAGGGTCAACGGTCTCCAGCAACAGCTCAACATCCTGTCTACATTCTGTGAAACATGGAGCCTGTCCGTTAATCTTCAGAAGACAAAGGTTGTCGTCTTTAGAAAAGGGGGAATCCTTAGACGTTGTGCAAAATGGTTTTACCACGGCAAAGAGATTAAGCCTGTGTCAAGCTACAAATGTCTAGGGATCATTCTAACACCAACCCTGTCTCTGAGTCAATCCGTCCTTCACCTTGCAACTAACGGCAAACGTTCCTTAGTGAACATCTTACGTATAATGTGGACATATGGAAAGTTACCATTCAAGACCTATTTCAAAATATTCGACACAAAAATATAGCATATCCTGTTACACGGAAGTGAAATATGTGGACACACACGAGTCGACGCAATTGAGAGAGTTCAATATCTTGCTTGTAAA
>VKKT01003978.1:15712-44268 GCA_008038995.1 Haliotis laevigata | reverse complement strand
TCTGTAGATGCTCTTCTGTCGTCATCAACTTCAGGTACAGAGGATGTTCCTCTGGATGTGTGGAGAGCATTATCTATCTTCCCATCAACATTCTGTTGCTGAATTCTTTGATCATCAGATACAAAGATATCCACAGTCTCTGTGTGTTCTCTGTAATTATCAGATTCATGTTGGTCAACATCTGTTGGTGTATGTGTGCTATCATCAGCATCAGTTACAAAGGATGTTTCTCTGGCTTTGTGGGGTGCATCAGTTGTCTTCCCATGAACATTCTGTTGTTGATCATCAGATACAAAGATATCCAGAGTTTCTGTGTGTTCACTGTAATCATCAGCTTCCTTCTGGATAACATCTGTAGATACTTTTCTGTCGGCATCAGTTTCACGTACAGGAGATGTTTCTCTGACTTTGTGGAGAGCATCAGCCATCTTCCCATCATTCAGTTGGTGAATTCTTTGATCATCAGATACAAAACTATCCACAGTCTCTGTGTATTCCCTGTAATCATCAGCCTCCTTCTGGTCAACATCTAAAGGTGCATTCTTCACATCATCAGAATCATGTACATGAACAGCTGGTGTAGTTTCTTGGTGAGTACCAGGTTTCATCTTACTACTCTGTTGCCCAATTCTCTGATCATCAGATACAAAGATATCCACAGTCTCTGTGTGTTCACTGTAATCATCAGCCTCCTTCTGGTCAACATCTGTAGATGCTTTTCTGCTGTCATCAGTTTCAGGTACAAAAGATGTTTCTGCGGCTTTATGGAGAGCATCAGCTTTATTCCCATCAACATTCTGTTGTTGAAGTCTTTGACCATCAGATATGAACAAATCAATTGTGTTTGTGTTTTCCCTGTAACCATCAGCCTCCTTCTGGTCAACATCTGAAGGCACATTTCTCACATCATCAGAATCATGTATATGAACAGCTAGTGTGGTTTCTTGGTGAGTACCAGGTTCAATCTTTCTCCTCTGTTGCCCAATTCTTTGATCATCCGATGCAAAAATATCCACAGTCTCTGTGTGTTCTCTGCTGTCATCAGCTTCAGGTTCAGAAGATGTTTTTCTGGCTTTTCGGAAAGCATCAGTTGTCTTCCCTTCAACATTCTGTTGTTGAATTCTTTGATCATCAGATACAAAACTATCCACAGTCTCTGTTTGTTCCCTGTTATCATCAGATTCCTCCTGGCCAACATCTCTAGATGCTTGTCTGCTGTCATCAGCTTCAGAAGATATTTTTCTGGCTTTTTGGAGAGCATCAGCTATCTTCCCATCAATATTTTGCACAGAAGATGTTTGTTGGGTTTCCTGAAGAGAATCATCTGATTTTGGCTCAACCTGTCTAATATCATCACTTTCAGGAACAGATGATGCTTCTTGGTCAGCATAAGATATCTTCTGATCAAGATTCTTTTGGCCAAACCTGTGATCTTGAGCGATGTAAAGATCAACTGTTTTTATGTCTTCCATGTATTCACCAGATTCCTTCTGACGAACATCAGCATTTTCAGGTACTGAAGCTGTTTGTGTGTTTTCTCGGAGAGCTTCAGCTTCTTTCTTCTCACTTCTGTGATCATTAGATGGCAATACAGCGTGTGCTTGTGTGTCCACCATGTATTCAGCTTGTTTCAGGTCACCATCTCCAGATGCTTTCCTCTCTTCATCAGATACATGCACTGCATCTGTCTGAGTGTCAATCTTCTGTGTGTCATCCTTGTAATTATCCAATTCCCTTGGGTGAACACATGCATGAACCTTCTCATCATCATTAGGTATGAGTTCACTACACCTTTGTATGCCTTCTCTGTCAGCATCAGCTTCCTTTTCAACAGTCTGTTGCCTGCTTCGCTGATCATTAGAAACATACAAGTCCATTGTTTGCGTGTCTTCCCTGAGATCATCAGACATTTTGGTGCTTGTTCTGTCTGGCAGTACATGACCTTGCTGATGTTGGCTACTGATTTGGTCTTGTGCAGTGACAGATGATTCTGCTGGACATTCCCTGGTCACTTCTTGGGGGACATACCCATCACCAAGATCACTGAAACTACTGTCCGGTAAACTGTCTGGTAGAATGCGGTTGTTGGATACAACAATGTCTATCTCTTCCGTTGCTGTTGAGGACTGTCCACAAATTGGATTATCATCTTCAGGCACATCAGTAATAGGATCTGTTCCAAGTAATATGCCAGACACTGGATTATCTTCAGTTGTATTTTGACATGGTGATGTTGGAACACCACTATATATTTGGGTCCTCACTTCTCTTTCACCAACAGATACAGCCTCACCAGATGTATTCCCACTGCATTCATTCACTGATGGTTGCATAATGCCAGCATTTTTTTCAGGTGCCACTTTATCCGCACTCCTTAACTGTTTCCCTTGAATGACATTCACATCAAGATGGGGAATAAAAGACACTGATGATTGTTCTAACTCATCCTTAACGGGATAGTCAGTGCTCAGTATACCAGAACCATCCATCTTTGTATCTGGAGTCACTTCACTACTATGACAACCAGCCTGCACTAAAGGAACACTTTCAGACTCATGAGAGGATCTATTCAAGTCTGTAGTCAATTCAGGCATCCCTTTATCTTCCTCAGAATTCTTTTCAAACTTTAAAGATGTACTATCAAGACTTTGGTCACTGGAAGAAGATAAGTTCTGTTTTGTGCTCTTACTATTTAAACTGTCATCTTGGGGTTGTGAATTCACATCATCTCCGCTGAGACTTCTGTCCCTCATAACATTACCTTTGGTATCCAGATCAGAGGTAGACATAGGTACTTTTTCAGAGTCTTCTTGAGACAATTCTCCTGTGACAGAACTATCTATATCCTCTGTCTTGTTTTTCCCATCACACTCATGAACATATTTGGCCTTAGAATGTTCATCATCTGAACTGTCTTCAGGGATGTCCTGTAGGAATGTTGCTGAACCTCTACCTATGCTAGGCAAAGACTGCAAAGAAGCTGTGCGATGTTTTACCTCTGTCTCATTAGAAGATTTCATGGGTTCATCTCTTCCAAATGTGTCATCACTAACATAAGGCAAAGTCATATCATTCATACCAGCTAAGACCCCACGACCATCAGCAAAATATAGAGATTCTTTGTCTGAACTTGAATTGATAAATGATTGTTTGATGGTTTCAGGAAATGATGTTTTGTTCTCTTGAACATGGATGGTGCTTTCTGTACTTGGGGCGACAACATTTTGTTCAACAAGGTGTAAATCAACTATAGGTTCTCTTGAGTAGGGTGCTGCATCCACTCTGTAATTATCGTCAATATATTCTGTGGATGCTCTTCCTATTACAACCCATGGTGAATAAGATCTATCCTTTAGATTAAGATCCACATCCTCAGCATTCTGGTCCAAGGGTTCAATCTCTCCCACTTGCACAGTTTCTGTCTGCCACTGAGGAAGTTCTCTATGACTGGCAGTACCTGATGTTCCCAACTGACTTTGGTCACTAGGAGAACCTTCAATGATGCCATGGGCACCAGTGCTTCCAGGCAGAAGTGTAGTCTTCTGATCCCCAGAAGAATCAGACACTGCATCTAAACTATCATCACTTATGTCACAAGGTCCATCAGAATATTCCCTTTCTATTTCACAATTCTCACCAGACCCAGTTAGGGTTTGAGAATTACTAACAACACTTAAATGACTTCCTGGACCTTCACTGTCTTTGTTTGTCAACACATTTGCTTCAGAGATAGAAGTGGGACTGTGCACATAAGCTATTGCATCCTCTGAACACACGTTCCCTTCAGCTCCATGCTCAGTTTGCCCGAGCATCGGATCTTCCTCATAGACATAAGCAGCAGAATTGAAATCCTCTTCAACAATCTGCCGCTCCACTGAACTTCCCCTGCTAACACTTGAGTCCCGCTGAACATCCTCACACTCAAGTGAATGGTTGGACTCATACAGTTTCTCTGTCACAATCACACCTGTGTCACGACTACCACTTCCATCACCCTTTTGCAACAACACTTTTTCTTTCGTAACCGACTCATACCGGTCTTCTGTTTGGAATGTTTTGGTCTCTGTAAGGTTGATGTTGATGCTGTCTGGAATAATGGCTGCAGCATTTTCTACCTGTCCACCAGAGACAGCTTTTGGTTTTAATCCATATGTTCTGTATTCCGTTTTTTCAACATTGTAACTAATGTCTGTTTTATCTTCATTGATGGTGACTTCATATTTGATAGTACTTCTTGGGTTGTCATTTCTACTCTTAGTTGCTGAATCTGAATTGTCTCTATTCACTGCATTTTCACTTTCACCTTTTTGTCCAGTTTTGGAAACAAATGACGGCTCACCTGTATTTTCAGTGTTCTTACAGTCATCAATCAAACCTGACTGTTCACAATTTGTCCACACGACAGTTGGTGTGACAGTCAAGTTAGATCGTTTGGAGGCAACTCTCGTACCTCGGGTGTAAAGCTGCTCCTGAGGGACAGAAGAGGGTACAGGCGACAGAGAATCCCCTTCCTCTGAGCTCCACATATTAACAGGAGACCGCCTCATCTGTACACTCGCACCTTCAGTCTGAGTGAAATCAGTCGACATGACGCCATTACCCGAGACAACATTTGCACTGTCCTTGTCACTGTTTCCTGCTTCTAACTCTAGGTTGTCACCAAGTCCTTGAAATAAAACTCCATCTTGTGAAGACTGAGAAAATCTCTGTAAGACAGTTCCTAAATCCAAAGCAGGCACCTCACGCTGATGAGATCCATCATTGTCCACAGAACCCAAGCCGGCCGTCAACTGGTCCATTGAATTTGTAAAGTTTGAGAATTCTTCTAATGTTGCTGCATTATCTTCAGGGTGAGGAAGTTGCTTTCCATCTGATTGAGTCAGTGAATCATCAGAAAAGACACCATCAGTGTCTGAACTTTGATATTCATCTGAGCTATGGTGTTTCCCTCTGTGCTTTGACACTGGGCGTTTTCTGCGTCTGGTGCCCGAGCCAGGTCTTGAGGACTGTCTTGAGTGATTAGCTGAAAAAAAGACAAGCAATTTTAATACAAGCCAGAAATGTCAACCTAAATTTGACATGAAATATTTCATTTCAAGAGTAACTATATTTCAAGGCAACCATTTAAAGTTTCCAACTGGAATTAATTTTTTAGGAACTATACAGAACACTTGTTCATAACCTAAAGATCATGTGACATCTTTAATGACCAGTTTGGCTATCAAGCTACTTATTGGCATAAATCAGATTCAATAATACATTGGTAGTGATTATCTAAATATTTGATGGCACACAGATGTATCCTAATGAGCTAACATTGGATATGCTTGATGTTTCTACAAAGAGTACAGGTTAATTTGCATGTATTTCATTTTTTAAGACTCTCCATAACAAGTTATGTTTAAGTAATCAAGTCTAAAACTTATTGCTATTTTTACTGTAGTAGGTTAAAGCCAGGTACCAGCTAGTTTGTTCCATGAAAACCTGGCGACAAACTGCTAATGACAATGTTACATTTTTTTCAGGTCAATGTTATATTAACTTTATTTCAAAGTTTATTTATTGCTGCAGTAGATATACTCTTGCCTTGTCTTGTATTATATATGGGTAACAGTAGGACTGCACGGTATTACTGGTATATCGCAATACGCTTTTCAAACCGATATGTACCGGTATTGCAATATTTTTTTCTGAGAACTGGTATCTTGGGTAAAGAACACATATGAAGCTTTCGTGATTATCTTTATGGTTTAAATTAAAATCTACACTGAATTTCATTCACAACAAATGTTTTCCTTTGTTTATTCAATGACAAAACAGCATACTGTAATGCTATTAATTGTATAAAAAAGAAAATATGTAGAAAATTGGATTGACATGCACAATTAGTGTCACTCACTGTGAAACACTTAAGTTCCCAATATATCGCAATACGTATCGCAATACAGGTACCTGAATCTCAACATATTGCAATACAATATATTTGCCAATACACAGCCCTAGGTAACAGGGCATTGAAATATGTTTCTCTTTCCAATTATGTTTCTAGGTTTGTCAGCGCCATGACTGTGCTCAAAGTCGTAATCATCCGAGACCTTCAACACTTCGGGCTTTCTTTCCACATTAACCTGACACATGTAACTGGAATACTGTTCAAAGCAGTGATAAACCCAACAGACTCACTTACTATTTTCTCCCTGAATTTTTTCCTGATCAATCTGAGTTAAATGTTTTCAGTTAAATGAAACCATGATAACATATTACAATATATAACATGTTTCCCCAGGTTATAAGTTTCTTTATACACCACACACTGCTACTCACCAACTGTCAATTATACAATGCAGTCTTTTGGACTGAGGTGACACAGGTTTTGGCATTATTCCAAAACAGGGATTTATTTCACTAAGGCGTGAGTTATTGCACACTTGATAATTAATCTTATCAAATACATTCTTTCGTCACCATAAACAACAAATATGTCCTTCAGTCCTTGTTCCAACATCACACACCCACTGATTATATCTGTCTAGGATTTATTGAGGATTTTTTTTTTTAAATGTTTATTGTCATGCAGAATCATTAAGTACTAATTCTCAAGAACCTTCAGAAAATTAAACACTTCTATTTACTTGACTGAAGTTTGGATGTTAAGGATATATATGTACACCTCCAGAAAAGTAACATCATCAGAAGAGATGATAGTGTAATTTGACCTTTTTTAGAATTTCTTTATTAAACATAACCAATATTTGTAATCCTAATTTCTAAATGTTTACTAATGTCAAGTGCAACAACTGTAGGTCTGTGAGGTAATATACAAAGTTTAATATCATTTATCCAAATATATATATGGGTTGTCGACAGAATCAGTTCTTTAATTTTCCAATGCGCATTTTAAAATGTTAAAAAATACTGTAAATGACTGCAAGACATTAGGGTTGAAATGATGATTAAAGAATATTTTTTTATATCAATATGAATAGTCGTTCAAAGCAGAAAATATGCTGGATTACAGGGTGCCAATGAAGCTTCAAAACAACATGGAGCTTACAGTAAACTATGTTTATAACAAACACTCTTATAATGAAATGACTAAATAAGAAACTCCCTGCATGATCTTGGCCAGTTACTACATACTTTATATACACAATGAACTACAGTTATAACAAACTAACATAACTGGTTGCTTTGACCTCATTATAAAAGACCCGTGTAGATCGATGCTCATGCTGTTGATCACTGAATTGTCTGGTCCAGACTCGAATATTTACAGACCGCCGTCATATAAATGGAATACTGCTGAGTGCGGCATAAAATTAAACTCACTCATTATAACCATAGTTCAGTATATCACAAAACAGCATATCTGTAATGCATCTATGTACCATGATATATAATTTAAACTTGAAGGAAGGTATGTTATTTATACCACTTAAGAAAAATTGTTTTGAATGGTATATTACCCATAGTAACCTCTCCATGTAGATATAACTAGAATTTCAGTATAGAATAGATATTACCTCTGTCGATATATGACCTTAGAAAAGTGAACACACCTGATCCTCTGAGAGAGTCGTCTGATAATTGGTCTTGACTGTCGGAATCGGCAACTTTAGGTCTTTGAGAAGGTCGTTTGGTCCTCTTTCCATTGCCACTGGAGGCTCCCACAGAACCTCTGAGGGGAACACAAAATGCATACACAGTTAGTAAGAAGACAAAGTGTATGAGAGACAAGTAAAGTACCCAGAAAGACATGCCTCTACTGCAGCTTCAATGTCACCCACAACACATGATGGACTCGTACAGGTGACAACAGTTCATTGATTCATGTGACAGAGTGTGAGATCCTTGTTTCGATCCTGAACCCAATAATCCGGCAGGTACGTTCCCTCCCCTATCTTAAAGACACGTCTGGAAATAAACAACCCGCTAGATAAGCTGATCTTTCCACATCTGGGTGCTTGCCAAACTACTTGAGACGATCAAACACTTTAAATCAATAAATGGATCCCTGATCAATCCGGGTAGAGGCACACTGAGTATAGGTGTTGGAAATCTGCTATCTATCAGACTGGAAAAAAGTTCTCACAGCAACCCTGTAACATGATAGACTGCATTGTGCGCCACTCTAGTGTGTCCCTATCAGCAATGGGATCAGACCAGACTATACACACCCTGGCATGTTAAATCAACATATACAATATAACCTTGGGATTTGCCATCTGATTGCCAAGTAATAAAGAGCTAGCTTATAAGCAAAAATATTGTAGACTGGCTTATCAGACAGCCTGAAAGAGCCTCATTATAAACATTGTATGACCTTGGTTGTAAAAACTCCTGATCTGATTTAGCCTTCCTAAACCCAGAATCACTGCAGCTGACACTCAGTAAATAATCATATTACATGTATATATCAACTTACAAAGTTTACCGGTACCGGTATGTTCTATGTCAATTTGCTTTCTCATGCCCACTTAACTTTATGATAATTGAACTTTTCGCTTTTGCGAAAATAGTTTTAGCCATTCTTAAAGTTCTACAACTTTCCAATATACAGCACAAAATTTAATTTTCCATTTTGAAGACTTTCACAATGTAATTTAATTCCTTGAGGTGAGGACTACTTGCATAATTACAGTCGAACATTGTGGCACCACATAATGATTCGAAGTATTCATTTTGCTACATCATGTACCACATTTCCATGCTGAACATTATAATTAATAATAACAACAAGTAATAATATGAGTCCAAATAAATTTCACTAAATCCACTGACCGTGCTCACGGCACCTACAAGCATCATTCTGGTTCAGTGGCATCAGAATATTGTATGGAAACAATGAAACTGTTACGTGTTACTGTTACTGGCAGTTGTTGTTCTGGAAGATTGTGGTCATTGTTCTGCAAAACTGGTGGTCATGGTAACCTTTGAATACACTTATTGACCAGCAAGCATAAACACATGACATAAACTAATCACCATGCATTTCTAATCCCCCAACATTACCTCCAGACTGGTCTCATTCAAGACGACATCTCAGGATCTAACAGTTACTGTAACAGGGCATGAATGGAACCATGTTCCAGGATAACCTAAAGAATGACCTTGACCTTTCATAAACATATGCCATCAACATTGCAACTGGGAGGATTGAAACACATGCTGATGTAAGAGTTTCATGAAGGTTGAAGTAATGAAATCTCAGAGGTGGAAAATTACATAACATTGTCATCAAAAGCTTGACCTTTTGACCTTTGCAAAGAAGGGACCTACACAAAAGAAGCAATATACCCAGAGCTAATTTTTATGCTACATGCATGCCAAAATAATTTCTTAGCTCATAAATATCAATCCACGGTAGGAAACCCTCTAATGTAGACTGTCCTTGCCCCATATTGAATAACATCTATGGTTCTATTACTTTAATCCATTACCTCAAAGATTACTTTAGCCTTTGGATAAATGTAATTCCCATTTGATATGATAGGTTTTGTTGCTAAACATGCAAAAATACTGTTCAATTCATGCCAAGGTAAGTATGCCATTTGTGACATGAACAAATTTTGCAAAGGCCTGAACAGTGACTTTATCCTTCAAATAATTTTGACCAAAATGTTTCCAAGCATGGCCCTATCAAGAAATGCAATAGCCATAGTTTAAATAATGCATTAATTCTTTTTCACAAAGTGAAACCACAAGCTCTGCCAATTACCCAATATCGTTTCAGAAATGTCTAAAGCATAATATTAAATGTCAATAATCTTTGTGTAGTAGATAAAAATATAAACAGTCAAATTCAAATGAAACGAAGCAATCTGTGTCTCCAGGCATCTAATCAAATACCAAACATACCAGAGGAACCTTGTATATTAATGAGACCTATGCTTCAAGTATATAAAAGTCATTCACCTAGATAAATGTGTGAGCACAGAGATACCAATTAGGCAGAAGTTACATTCAAATTATCCTGAAAATCTGTTCATCAGTTTGACATTTCCTGTTTGTTTTCTTGGCATGACAACCTGAAAAAATTATAGAATAAGCGAAAATGGTCCAGATTAGTGATGGAATTAATACTTGCTCCTTCTCAATAGAGCATAAATGAAATGTCTGTAAATTTCAATATAGTTTTTCAGTGGTTAAAAATTCTCCGCATTACAATGTCTTTGGCAATGGCTAAAATTCTAATTAATACATTCTAAATTCTAATCCAATCAGATCCTTTTGGGTAGCCCCCCCTCCCCCCCCAAAAAAAAGTAATATAAAATATACTTGAAAAATGATCATCACAGTGATTAATACTGTGACAGTGACAGTGATTGATTCAGTATACTAGTACACTGGACCGATACATGTGAAATGAAATCCAACTGAAACGGTTTCATGGACTTGACCTGGTTGCATAAAGGCCCCATTACCTAATGTGTTCATTAAATTCTTAATGGCAGATCTAAAATGAGTTGTGCAAAGCCATCTTAAAGATCATTAAGTCAAAATACCTGAAGTACTAGATTTATATTAACATGATATTCTCAAAGTATTCATGAATATTATCAGGCATGTTTAGCTTCCATTCCTACATAACTGTCTTAAAAATTTAGCAAATTACATTTTCAACATGGTATCCCTGGTAGCCATGCATGCTGATAATACACCGGTTCGCTTTTGTGTGCAAGTTTCACGACACCATTGCTGGCACAAGCACGTGATCAGTAAGATTAACCTTCTTGTGGGTCAAAAGTCATAACATGGTAAATTATCAAAATAAAAATCATATCATTCATTTCAGCACAATAGAGCTACAGATTGTATAATAAATTACTCCTACTGACTATGATAAATGTTGGCATTCACAAATTGGATTTCAGGCCATGAGGTTGTTAGTCTTGCACTTTCCTTTGGAATGTTAACATCCATGTCCGACTGACTGACTAAGTTTGGATTTACGCCACTTTTAGCAATATTCCAGCAGCATAACGGCGGGGTACACCTGAAATGGGCTTCACGCATTGTGCCCATGTGGGGATTCGAACCCGGGTCTTCGGCATGAAGAGCCAACGCTTTAACCACTAGGCTACCCCAACCGCCCCGTTAACATCCATGTCAATGCTAGCACCTTCATGTTATACATGTGAGTAAAGAATGAAACATGGCTCAAATAAAATATCACTCTGACAAATAATAAGATTATTAAAGCTGAAAGTGTTACTATTTGATGGTGATCTATAGTCTCTTTGGATTTACAGCTAAGCAATACAACAAATAGACTAACGCTTAGTCCCTGAATATATATAATTTTGATAGTAACAAATGGACCCATTAAAATCAAAAAGGAGCCACGGTGAATTGGGAAAATCAGGACCTGGGGACTTGCTTCATTTAGAATTCTAGCATTGTAGGGACGGCTTGGCAGTAGGGAAAATTGTGTGGTTCAGGGACTGAGAAACAGACTATGCAACAAAGTGTACCAACCGTTCTAGGTGCTCTAAGGCTTTCTGGAGCTTCTCCAGCCTATCAGCATCAGTGATGGACTCTTCAGACAACTGACTGTACTCCTCCTCCTGCATCACCTTCAGAGTATCCTCAGCATCTACACCACACCCAGTATCCAGGGGTGCCCCCTCCTCCTGCACCACCTTCAGAATATCCTCAGCATCTAAACCACACCCAGTATCCAGGGGTGCCGCACTGTCATCATCATCTGCACCAAGTGCCTCTGGAACATCACCTAACATCACTGACTGTGGCCTTGCAACAGAATCACTTTCTGGCATTGAATAAACATCCTTGGAGTAATTATCATCACCATCAAGTGAATCAGAGAAACTATCTTCTTTATTACCATCACTTTTGTCGCTATCATCAACACACTGACTTTGAACACAGGGTTCATGCACATCATCCGTATCTCTAGAATGACCCTCAGTTACTGTATTATCACATGATTCTTCCATTCCAACAGAGTCTGCTTCTGCAATATTGGGACTAGTATCACCTGCCACAGTGGACATATTTTCTATATCCTCCGGGCATGAATCAAGTGAGGAGATCATTGGTCCTACTCTATCAAGCACTGTAACATCCGTGCCTGTACTATCACTGTGTTCGGCGTCTGATGCATGATCAGGTAAAGGGGATGAGTTCCTCATATCATCAGTGAGGTTCCCATCCTCACTCAAAGCCTGTCCAGATGCACATTCAGCAGTACTGCCTGTGTCATAAATATTTCCATCACCAAGCTCAGCCAACATCTTAGCAATCTCAACTCCAACTGGCATTGAGGTTGGTCTTTCCCATCTCCGTGATTTCTTTTTTCGCAAAATGACCTTACTTGTATCAAAGGTAACATTAGGTGCAGAGCGGTTTTGACTGTCTGCTGATTCGGTTTCCTCACCAACTGCTTCTGGCACTTTCGGCAAACTTGATGCACGCGAAACACATCGAGATAAAGGTCTATTTCTTAATGGTAATGGGTCCATGCTTGGCCTAATGGAAGTTTGCAATGTGGCATCATCAGGATGCAAAAAGGAGCTGATAGTCTGAGTTTGTTCCTGTTTTGGTGTCTCTTCACTTTTTTGGGGTCGTTTGGCATGCTTCAGCTTAAGAGGTTTTGAATCTGCATAAGAATGTTTATGTGGCTGAGGTGGTGATGAACTGGCTCGATGGCCATCACCTCTTTTCAAGAACTGATGTTTCTCATGTGGTTCAGTCTTTGATCTCTTTGTTCTTCTGTGGCTGGAAGTAGGAGAACGAGACAAATGTGCTCCTTGACCTTTCTTCAAAAACGGACGTTTTGGCACAGTTTCTGGACTTGAGTGGTCCAGTCGCTCTGTCGACTGGGAAGGTGAAGATAACGGAGATGCCAACAATCGGTCCTTCTTCTTCAGAAAGTCAAACTTTTTATGGGGCTGGGGTTTATATAATCTGTCCACAATGGAACGGACATTTTGAGACAAGGTCTTCTTTTTACTGTTAGATCTTGTTTGACCAGGCACAAGATCAGAAGCAGATGTTTCAGAATTCAATGATTCCTGACTACCTGTTGGAGTAGCACTCTTTGAATCAGAGGCCTTCATCAATAAGTGCTGTGCCATAGTTTGGGGCTTCTCTGACAATGACAGCAGACTTGTGCTTCTTGGAGATGGCTCGGCAGAGGCTGACTGATGAGAGATGGGTAATTTCTCAAGACTAATTCCAACCTTGAGAGTTTTGGGAGTAGCTGACTTGACATGCATAAGGTCCTTCTTTTCCTGAATGAAAAATTGCAACTGCTCTTTCTCAGTCTCAAGTTTCTTGACCTCCATGTCCTTGTTGACAATGTCTTTGTAATGATCAACATCTTTGATAATGTGTTCTTCTTGCTGTTCAACTTCCTGCTGCTTATGATTAAGCTCAGACAATAACTTGTCATGCCTGTCCTTCAACTCCTTTGTTTGGGCCTCAAGCTCTTTCATCTTTTGGCGTTGATCTATTTCTGTCAAGAGCTCTTTTTCAACCAAAAATTTTACTTGCCCTTCTACTGACTTCCGGTGGTGTTTGATCTCTTTACCATCTTCTCCTTTAACTGGCAAGTCTTCACTGCTGTCTGATGCAGCTGAGTCAGTAGCATGTTTGTCTGTACCTTCCAAAACACTCTTCAGTTCATCCTGGAGCTTTTCCTCAACTGGAAAACAAAATTTAATGAGTGAGTGGATGAGTATGGTTTAACCCGCTTCCAACAATATCATGGTGGGGACACCAGAAATGGTCTTCACACACTCTACCCATGTGGGGAATCTAACCCTGTCGCCCCAAAAATCTAATGACCTATGATATTGACTAAACGATAGATGTCACACCACAATATGAAATACTAACAAATATGTATCACAATCACATGAATATTTTCCTGTTTTCTGTATACGGCAAGCCAACTACACATATTTTGTGACCAAAGCATACCAACAAAATGGTACATGACACTAAAATCAGGAATAATTTTTAAATTTTAAGTCTTAAAGCAAATTAAAGTCAAGCCAACTTCATCACTAGCAGGACCACAACATTAAAAGATTAACATTTTGCAGCTCATTAGTCATGCTGACTTACGTTATCTGATTGATAGGATGGGACCCAGAACTGTTAAATGTGTCAACCTAAAATGACAAAGCAGGGTCCAAGGTCCTGCATTTGATTTTTTTGTTCTCTTATGTTAAGTATACTTAAGCTTAAGGTAACATTGATTTTGTTTCTGCCCCTCAGTATTGTGAGATTTAATTTTTATTATATTTTGTAACCATGGCAATTATCAGCTGACTGGACTATTTCGGCAGGGAAATAAAACACAAAACTTTCTATGATCAAAATATATATCTTGTATGGTTCTGACTATATCATAAGCATGTGTTTATGATTCATTATCGAATAGTGATGATGGTAGTGGTTTGTTTAAGATGAGTGTAACCCTCAGACTGTTGGCACATCACAAACACATTCAAAGGCAAATCAATTACTTAAAAAAGCATTTGAAAAGAGTTAAAACAAATATTTTGGGCAACTGATGCATCAATCCCAAATATAACATATGCTACATCTGACAACTTTCTAAATGGCATTGTGTATTCAACCAGACAGATTCTTCACTATCATACTACCACACTACCATCATAGCTGTATCAGTCGAAACACTTAGAGCTCATGATACCAGTGGAATCTAATCATGAGTCAGTGAATGATGTATAGCACCACAATCAGTAATATTCAAGCTATTTCTGAGTCAAACTGGCCTGTAAATCATTGCGTCTTGACCTATCTTGACCTGAGGAAGTCACATAGCCTGATGACCTCATTTCTGTCTTATATAAGCATGATTTACTTGGCGATAGGGTTGAGTTGTGACCCAATTGAAAAAAATATACATATATTGTCCCAAAACATATTTTTTTCTTGAAAATATAAGTTGAAAACAAAATTGTTTGCCACAAAAATATGCTGTAATACACAGTCTTCATACACAATTCCAGCACATCCCAGAAATGGTCAGTTAGGTATATAGAGGCTCAACTCACGATCTATCTTCTGCTGACGTATGTGGCCCAGTTCTTCCTGGACTCGGGCCTTCTCCTGGTCCCAGTCCTTCTGCTTCCGCCTCATCTGTTCCTCCAGCTCCTCCTTCTCCCGCTTCATCTCCGCCATCTTCTCATAACGGGCTGTCAGAAACTGTTCCTCAGACTCCTCATTGGCTGCCTTCTGTCTCTCAAGTGCTGTTGTCAGCTTCTCCAGTTCTTTCCTGTAAGACAGGAACACAAATGTACACACACTGTGGCTCCATTGGTTGACATACAGTTGGTGGGTGAATATGTAGCGGCCAAAAACTTCCTGTTTGTCTCATGCTGCGATTTGAACCACAGACCTTCTGATCCAAAGTCAGGCACCTCATCCACATCTGTGTCCAAAGTGGGGCTTAGCATGTTCTTATAAAACTTGAGCAAAATTAGTCTCACTACCCTGCTATGTGCCCCTGGATGTCCCTTCTATTGACAGGGGAGTATGTAGCAGGACATGGAGTCATCCCATAGCTGATACTTACCTTGTCAGCTTGCTAACTTCTTTGGTCATGTGGACAAGGCGTCCGACTTCGGATCAGAAGGTCTGTGGTTCAAATCTCATCATGGAGCTCAGTAATTTTATGGGCGCTACAGTTACTTGAAGTAACACACTATATTGAAAACACATCAGAAATGTGAAAATAAGAAAACAGACAAAATTCTATTCAGAAATATCAAAACTTCAAAAGAAAACAGTTCAGCATGTGTTTGATACATAAGCAAAATTCAACAACAAAAATTTGAAAAGGTCTCCATGTTTTGCTCTAGAAATGAAATGTGATGGCTCCACAGACTGACGGCTACCATTCCCAAACACTTCTCTAACATTGTGCCAGTAATAACTGCTTATGTGGGTGCCGCCTTCTGTATTAACTTAGTTTTGTATTCCTCCTACACGTACTGTGATTAAAAATCAGTCTCATGTTTTATCATATTATCAAACCAGGTACATCTGGGAACTCACTAACCTCTCAAAAATATCATTGTCAAATGTACATCACAAACGAGTTCCAAGTTTATATTTGAATTTTCAGAAATGACATCATGATTAAACAATATTTTATCATGAAATTTACCACTCATTGTTCTTCATCGCTGTTTGATATTTATTGCAAAACTATCTTAAATATTTTTCAGACTTTCAAAATAGCCATGAGAGGAACAACCAGTGTGTGTGCTCCCTCTACAAAATGTTTGCAGTGTAGACCAGACAACCTTGTGATTGACATCATGAGCCTTGATGTAGGCACTTGTCATGTAGTAAATAGAGGATACTAAACGACCCTCCGTGTAATACCATTTTTATTAAAAGAGTTGATGATTTGGTATCAAACGAGCAAAAGGGAGTTTAATGCTAAATCTTTCACGAGTTTAATAAAAATGGTATTTCACAGAAGCCAGTTTAGTATTCTGTTTATTACTCTGTTTATTACTCATAAACTGATAGAAACTACCTACGAAGTGTGATGACTCTCAGCTTTCCACAAGTGAAGCAAGGAATGAGCATTGTGAGGTCATAACTGTAAACCATTATGACATCATACGTCTAGCGGTATTACACTAGTGTAATATTGCCGTAAAAATATTACACTGCAGTATCTTCCACGGGCAAGTAATAACATGTATTAACAAATTCAGAGAGCATGACCATGTTATCCTTTTTGTCACCTCTTACAACAAGCAAGCTTTACTGAAGACCAGTTCTGAACAAGATCTTTATTTGGGGCTCTCTTCAACTGAGACTATGTTTTAACCATTAATGATCAATGGCAAACCAAGTACAGGGTTCACATACAGTGTGCCAAAATGAGGAATCAAAATATAATCTTGATGGAGATGAGTTACTCTTACTTCAGTTTTACACTATCTACACATTACAAAGTATACAAAATTAATCTGCAAGGTTTCAAACCTACAGGATTATATGTTTTAGCAACAATCCATAACACCTCTATTTTCTCTAGCAACCATTACTCTAACCAAACAAGAGCAATTGTATCTGAAACCAAGATACAATAATTGTCAATTTGACAACCATATCGCCATAGCAGCAAACAGGCGTTATCATGGTACCCGGCAGGTGCCCTGTGCCTACACACACATCTGGATCAATACCATGTGCAGTCAGTCTTCCATGCACGCGTCTTCCCTGTTTGTCTCCATTGATCTTGCCACATGGCAACATTACAACAAATCATCAAAGATACCCAGCTCTTTCATACCAATGTGTTGCTATTTACCAAATATGACTCGCTGATTTCTAATAACAAATAGACTGTCAACGTTTCTATGAAACTTCGACTGTTTGCAATATTATAGATCTAATTATTGAGCGAGTGAGTTTAGTTTTACGCTGCACTCAGCAATATTCCATCTATATGGTGGAGGTCTATAAATACTCGAGTCTGGACCAGACAATCCAGTGATCAACATCACGAGCATCGATCTACACAATTGGGATACGGTGACATATGTCAACAAAGTCAGCAAGCCTGACCACCCGTTAGTCACCTCTCATGACAAGCATGGGTTACTGAAGATAAATTTTAACCCAGATAATCATGGGTCTCTAATTGTTGAACTACACAACATATTTAATGTATTTTAAAGTACACCTTGATACTTGCATCAGAGTAGTTGGATGAAATATAATTTTGATACTGGCTTAATTTGGTTTGGGATTTTGTGACCCACTTTCAAGGGTTCAGCCAATGTGATCTTCCATTCAAACATTTTACCCAAGTTCATCATTACTAATTGTATCAATTGATGCACGGGTATCATTGAAAAGCAATAAGAAATGTGTCACACATTTTTGCACATTACAACCACTTACAGAAAAACACAGTTGTTCAGAAAAGATGTCTTTTCTTTAAATAAATGCTCCATAGTATGGGAAAAAATATCTTTCAAAATAAATCCCAAGTGATTTCCTGTACGGAATGTCTATGCAGAACATGAGGACTTTATACCCATGCCGCCCCAATCATGTTCTTAGGATTGTCAGCACCATTAACCCAGGCTTGTGGGTTTCACCAAAGCAGTAAGTGTCTGTGACTTCCATCCCCTTATGATTTCCTCCCTTATTGACATGAGTGACATAACTCACTCACTCACTCACTCATTATGCCCATGATTCGGTAATCTGGAAACCACAGCAACTGTATCCATGTCAAATACATCATATCGAACTGCATATGGATATATGCAAAGCGGATGGGTAATGGGACATTTTGAGTAGCAGTAGCAGAGGTGACAGTTACCGTAACACTAAAACTTGGGTAAGATTACAGAATACCGGATACCTTCCGCCATCTTTGAAAGCACGCAAGTTTACTTAGGGTTAGGGTAAGGTTTAGGGTTAGGGTTAGGGTAAGGGTGAGGTTTAGGGTAAGGTTTAGGGTAAGGTTAAGGGATAGGCTGATGTGACACGAAACAATATGGCTGATAGGTATCCGGTATTCTGTAGTGTACCAAAACTTGTGCTGTGTAATGATTGCTGTGGATGATCGGTTAAAAAATATGACTCTGTACAAAGTGATCTTAGCGCTAAGGCAATCACAATCTCTATACATTAATAAGTACATACCACAGTCCTACCATGTAATGGTTTCAGAGGAGATGGGGCATATAAAAAAGTTTATACCACGGGCTAACAAACACACCAAAAGGCAATGGAAAATATCCCCTTACCACTTTCAGATTAGACAAGCTGAGATGAAACATTCTTACTGCATTTGCAATGGTATGAAAAGATAATATCATGAAAATCACATTATTATTGCAAATTCCCAATCACATTCTTAATGAGCTGGTCGAGTATGCTGTTTTCCTACAGCCGGATGGTAGACAAAACAATAGGACATTCAGCGGAGATGTAAAAGCGACATTTGCATCAATTATTCAGGTCACTCAGACCACTGGTAGATTATTCCGAAGTTAAATAGATCCAGTTTGGAACACGACCATTATACTCATATGCCTCTGTAATAAAAGACAATGATATTATTGTATGTATCGCTTCATTAAATATATGATACTATGTTCCTACAGATATCAGTCATATTCCTGAAGAACTATGTCTTACCATACAGTAAATGAGGACCAAAATCTCCACTAGATATTGCAGGGAGTCAGTAATAGTCCTGTGATAAATACTATACAAGCTATCTGATACTAGACTGGCTCTCAGGTTCTACATTTAGTGCTTTTAGACTCAGTGATATACAGTAGTCAAAGTGCATGAATGCCTTCATGGCAAACTACACAGCACAATGCTGTCATTACTGTCAACTCTGTCATTCATACCATTATTACTGGCCGTGTAAACACCAAAGCCGTGTATAAAAGACTGTTAGTGCTCTCCTCTACCAGCTGACAAGGTTTGTTCCCTTTCCTGGCCAGCAAATAACGGTAGCTTTCAGCTGTTCCACGAAAGTCTAAAAAGGCTGGACACCTGCCAAAATCTTTGTTCTCATTTCTCGGGAGGAATATAGAAACAGTTTATCAGGCTACTTAGGTTTTCCTTGTGTAAGGCCATATGTCAGTTGTTTGCAGATCAAGGACTACTTGAACTGCCTTCATTGTGGACCTATTCACAGATAACACACCTGAGGTCACGCCAATATACAAACATCACATTTCATATACATGCTTACATATTCTTTGAAATATGGACGAGATCTAACCTCTTTGCTTGACAGTTAAAATGATTGTGAAAGTGAATGACATTATAAGGTCATATTTATTTATGGAAATCCAACATTAAGTTCTGTATCATTTGTGGCACTATGATTTTTCCTAGTGTACGTTTTTCAGTTTCAAAAGGAAATTCAATAACAGCATAATTTGAATGGCTGACAAAGGGTGAAGGTAGATAACCTTTTTTATATCATTAAACACTTTAGTTTGGGGGTAGGGGGTGTTTGTGATAAGAGTGGAGGGACTAGCTGATAAATGCAGGTGATCATTTGAGTTATTTATTCTTACATATTCATAACATCTTCACTGATAAAGTCATTTTCTCTTGATTGTTCACATGGTGCGATATGGACTCGGGTGTTTTTACTACCAGAAAAAATGTCTGACAAAATTGTAACCTTTAGATAAGTTGAGATCTTTAAACAACTTTAAACTGCTCTTTCTGAAAGTCAAAATTTGGCTTATCTACAGTCATATGCTGTAATCATGTAATCTGCTTGATTGGCAGTTTAGAAGCTGATGAGCAGTAAGCACAGTAGGACAATTTCTTATTATATTACGATGTGATGATTCAGTATAGATTCTTATACCGTTGTCAAGCAAGCCCTTTCATGCATACCATCACATTTTCTTTGTTAATCCCTGTTACATGCATACAAGTCTGTTTTGTGTTGCAGCACTTCACTCTTGCTTGACAACAGTATAAAAATCTATACCAAAACGTTGCATTGTAACATAATATAGCAACTGTCATCCATAAGGTAACCTACCATTTTTTTATGAAATCATGTAGGTGTTAAGTGTATCTGGATAATATTTTTTCGTATCAGACCTGAATTACGGTAATGGTTGGAATATTGGTCACACTGGAATATGATTCCTGTAAATCATGGGTAGGTGATTATAACAGAAGGAAATACATACTAACCATGTTGAGTAACATACTGTGCCTATACCAAGCAAATGAGTGAGTGAGTATGGTTTTAAGCCGCTTTTAGCAAGACTTCAGCAATATCACGGCAGGGGATACCAGAAATGGGCTTCACTTATACCAAACACGCCATGAGAGTACTATAAGGCTGACAGTTGGATCTACGATAATACATGGAGTAAACCTCAGTAGCATGTGGTGCAAATATGAGCTGTCATATCAGGGTTATAACGGTATTGCAATGACAATCACTTACATGAATGCCAGTGAGTCACAACCCTCACACGAGGGCCTCAGGGTGGCAGTAGCGCTGATCACATACCATGTTGGCATGTACTGTCTCCAAGACACGACACAGACACACTTCACACTAACTGTACATTTCACTCACCAACGTCAATAACATGGCACAGTGCAGCCACTGTGGTTGTGGCTCGGATCTGAACAGGTAGTGACAAATGACATTGTGTCCACAACAGCCATGCTACCAGAAGCATAATTATTGACAGATACGAAGTATTTATAGATCTGAGCCAAGACAAGCTTGGTCTTTTGTACCATCAAGGAAACAGTTTTATCAAATGTTTTCAAATGGTACAAATAGGTTCTTTGACTCGCTTAAAACTTTATCAATGTGCAGTGTATAATTAACCTTGCTCACTCATTGTATTCATTTTCAGGGCACTTCAAACAGTTATTCCATAGCTTGTTGTGGTATAACAAATCAGCCATCAAATGCTGTTAAATACATCCATATCCAAATACTTACTTCAGACTGCATTCATAAGGGTTTTAATCCAACTTGCATATTTTATATATTTTTAAATTTAATCTGAGTCAATCGTCATGAGCAGCTTGAGTTGGCACAGAGCTTTCCTAAAGCTAGGTGGCGCCACAATGGTTGCTTAGCGAGTAACCAGGAAGCGGAGATAATGCTAAAGATCCACAGCTTAATGCGATGTATTACAAAACCTGCAGTGATAGCCATCGCAGTATGTTCGGTGCTTACGAATAAATGGTTTTGATGATAATACAGGGCACCTGCTTACAATGGCTGCTTGTCTCAAACGAAGCTGAGCTGGTTGGTTTTACTGTCTTTTCACATTCTGAGAATCAAAGAGTTTTGTATACTTACTGAGCCTGCGCCACTTGTTCCTGCTCCGTGCGACACGTCCGCTCCACCTCCACGCTTCAACATACAAACAGTCAATGGTATTATACAATTACCCAAGTTCACATGGATCATGTGTTGGGGATCTACTGGCGTGAGGGGATCCACTGGTGTGAGGGGAACTCTTAACACTTAAAATAATGGATTAAGTCAACATATTGATCTTTGCTTCATGCATAAGCAGTGTAGTTCTCACTGGCTAGCATGTGTCAATATTCTACCACAATCACTTACCAGTGCACTTACTGTACATTGTAATAGGCTACTGTCATATGATATATTTATGATTCTTTTCTCTTTTCATGGGTTGTCTTCACAAAATCATCAGGAGAACATCATATATTAGGTACAGAGTCATCTATCAAAAGTTCCCAACTTTCCGTTTGATACCCCCTATATAAACATCTAAATATTTATTCCCAAGAAAACAATTAAAATATTAACATTAAGTAAAGTGACATAAACATTTAAATATTTATTCCATAGAAAACAATGAACCTATTAATAGTTAAAAAGAAGTCATGTGACATCACCATCTAAAACATTATTCCCTAGAAAACACTTAAGATATTTCCATTAAAAGAGAAGTTATGTGACACAAACATCTAAATATTTATTTCCTACAAAATGTTTAAAATAGTTAAAAAAGAAACAATGTGACAACAACATCTGAATATTTATTTATTTATGTGATAAAAATATGAAAATATGAATGCCACATATTGCTTTATATAAAACCATAGAATTGACCTGTCTACAGACTGGATCCAGATGTCTGCAAAGCTTGTAAACCGAAATTTTCAGACATTTGTTCACAATGATATGACAGATACCACAGCTAGTTATCCATATACAATGTAACAACTTATGACTCAACCAAAATCTCACCACTGAGATAAATAACATTTTTTGTACAATGAAAATAACGGCAAGACACTTCAGTGTCTTCTGAT
This sequence comes from Haliotis laevigata, assembly GCA_008038995.1. NCBI lineage: Eukaryota > Metazoa > Mollusca > Gastropoda > Lepetellida > Haliotidae > Haliotis > Haliotis laevigata. The sequence goes on along the minus strand of VKKT01003978.1, from coordinate 21,420 downwards.
GAATTCCATTTCGTCTACTATGCATTTATTTTATGAACTGTTAACATCGCAAGGGCCACTACAGCTTGTTGCAATGAACACCAGGAGCATTTCACCCATCCCTGCCCCAGAAGCTGCAAGCACATGTCAAACTGCAGACTTAAACACAATCATCTAACTAATAACTTTTAAGTGATGGAATATAAAAGAAAAATCACATGTGTTAAATGTGCTGTGTTAGTAGTTCCCTGAAGGAACATTTTAGCTAGTGAAACTATTATCTATGATTTAATAGATTAAACTACTCTAAAATCACATGAATCATCTGTATAAAAGATCTTGCATCCAGTATCACTACCAATTCCTGGGAACATAAAGAACCTAAGACTCTCTCTAAGACTGAAGTCAACATCTGTAGCTGTGGGAGCCCTGGCCATGGAATTGGGCTCCTTTTATAATTATTTGATTATGATTCTTTTTTTCAAATATTGTAAGATCAGAATTTGCATTTGTTTACAGATTTAAATCTCAAAAATTGAGATTCTAAGTCACCAAAAGTGGAAACAATTCAAAATTGTTCTTTTCACATCTCCTCAAAATGTAAAGGAATTATATCAAATTTTGTATTGATATAAGAAGATTTTCTAGTATGTTGATTAAACCATGCTTTGAATAAATCTGGCCTCTGACTTTATTATTATTTAATATMMATTTTAAACTCTTGTACTCAAAAGCTATGTGAAATGCCTTTGTGTCTTAGATTGGGTGTATTTACATCTATCTTAATAGTCTTCTCTAGTGCAAAACCTACATAAGCATTAAATCATTATTAATTTGATATCAGCTATCACTGAAGTAGAATATTTCCGCCCTGAAATAAAGTGCAAGGAAACTTTTCTAAAGTAATTTTTAAAGTCTAACATAAAATAGCTAGGGTTAAGTGGAATATATAACTGACAGTATTGCTTGGGTATATAATAAGTGATATCACTTAATGGGGGTCAGTATTGGATGATATCTACTGGGCACATTATCACTATATGCTCTGTAGTGGTGATCATGACGACTAAAGAAGACTCATCATCTACGTAATGGCAGTTTTGTTTGTTTGCTGTTTAACGCCATACTCAGCAATACCCCTACCATATAGCAGCGGACTGTAAATAATCGAGTCTGGTCCAGATAATCCATTGATCAACATCATGAGCATCAATCTAAGCAATAGGATACGATGACGTGTTAACCAAATCAGCGAGCCCGAGCCCGTTAGTCGCCTCTTACGACACAGTAATGGCAGTGCTGAGGTCACTTTGTCAAAGTGTTAATTTTATGTTTTACATTCAGATGGGATCCAGGTGATGGCTGGCTTTTTCTCACTCATATAGATGTGATACTTCACAGGTAATAACATTCAGTAAACTAGTAATAGGGACTATGAAAAGTAGTTTTACCGGGGAAAATATATGGATGCACAAATTCAAGCATATTGGACACACATCACTTCAAGCAATCTTGAATTCAGAGTTAATAATCATGTGAAGCTCAAAAACAAAAAAATGCATTGTAAAAGCAAATCCAACCCAGCTATATCTAATCCTAAGTCCACAACAAAGGTGCAGTTACATCTACAGGTGCATGCTGTCTAATCTACGTTGACGCAGACCAGTCCATCTACACAGGAGGCAAGCATCTTACACAGCCACTTGTTAAAGGTGTCACACACCACTACAAACCCTGGTATCATGCACCAGGCCATGCACGCTCACAGGTTACAAGCAGCTCAACACAGACCTAGGGAAGACAATCATTTACACTGTTGTCAGCATGCAACACTAAGGGTGACAGTTAGAGCTATCAAACAGCAACGACTGCGGAGACACACAGCAACACTTCCGCAACCTCCCATACCACATGGCCGACCAACGATGGAGGTGGGGAAGTGTTGCTGTGGAGCAAATGCCGTCACAGTTAAGGCACTAGGTGGAGCAAACTGTACCATCTCCCACAGTGAAACTTACCATTTCTCAGCAGAGGGAAGACTGAGCAGGCAAATACAAAGTGCATTCATTAGTTAAAGGGTTCATGCATCCGTTCATGCACTGAACAAGCCTAGCTCATACATCATGATGATTTTAAACATAAATCATGCCTCCAAGAGAGTTTCATGGTCTCCAAAATACAAGCAGCGTGAAAACATTCATTGTGGGTTAGTGCAAGAGTAACATTTCAAAACTTCATAGGAACATATTGCTGAATACCCTTCTATTGATTGTCATTATGAAGGAAGAATGATGAAATTTTTATGGATATACAACTTCCTTTATTCTGTGAAAGGCGACGTTTCAACATAGATTCTAATGTCATTGTCAACATGCTTGAGAACGACATTAGAATCTATGTCGAAATGTTGCCTTTCACAGAATAAAAGAAGTTGTATATCCATAAAAATTGTCATCATTCTTCATCAACTCAACTTCTCAAATGCTCATCAAAGAAGTCATTAGAGATGTTTTGAGTGAGATAACTGTCAACCTTCATTTGCTGACATCTGAGAAATGAACACAACAGAAAACAGTACAGTGAAACATCGTTAACTCAGACTCCGACATCTGGAAATACTTCCTTCACTATCCAGATGGAATCATTATATACTGGACATAGTCCGACTCATGTTGTTTGAAATATCAAAGTGTACATATTAAAATTGAATGAGATATGAACAACTTTATAAATTATCTCAAAATTGATAGTTTAAGTATTGACACCAGCGCTGCACATTATCAAGGGAAATTTTGTTACGCAATCTTGATTGGACTATGCATAGTAAGAATTTCCAGGCTATGAAACTGGACTTTTATACTTAGCTCCCTTGCCTTGAAAAGATGAATTTGGAAAACTAAATATTTTTGTGTTCTCAAAGTTGTTGAGTTAACAAGGTTTCACTGTATCGGCCATTAGGCTTGGTGAGCTACAACCAACAACGTGGACTGTTGCATGTTCACAAGACACTGACATGTCACATGACTCCATACTCTGCTCATTAGCCTCTTTCTGAGCTGTGAATGTCCTAATGACTTGCCAGACACAGTTACTTGTAATGTCTGTGATCAAAGGGGCTTCAGGAACAAGGTGCTAATTACTGGACACAAGTAATGTACACGAGGCTTCCAGAGGGCAGACAGTTCCAGGGACACAAACAAATCGTCAAATCATTTTCAGTTCATAAAAATGAGCATGCAAGGGAGAATTTGTGCTTTACTCCAATAGCTCTGGGAATATGTTTTTGTCTAATTTGATGAAAAGTGAACAAATGATAGTAAAACACAGAACATCTTCCCCAGAAATGGACATGCAGATATTTGGAGAGAGAATCATAACAATGTATTTTTAGCCAGAGTTGTAACAACAGAATATCTGCAGTCTCATGTCTTCAGTATCACAAAATGCCATGATAGCTTCCCTGATATTTGCCACTATGTGCCCCAAAACTATTCAGCTATATCTATGTCAGCAATGTGCTCATAATTCATGTGTCAAAAAAATAAATGAATAAAATCTCTCGAAGTATATAACCTAACCAAAGACTCATAAAATGAATAATTAGCCCGAACATTCCACTATGAAAGAAATGTCTTTATATATATATCTGTATACCATATTTACAGGAAAGAGCTGTCTACTATAACTGATAACAATCCAACTACCTCTCATGAATGAACTGACAGGAAGTATCGTGAAGTCTGAAGGTCAGACTGATGCTGGTCTCTGGCAGCATACATGCATAAACAAACAATGCCTGTTAGAAAGTAGTCATATATAACATAAGGTATATACTATTCTACATTCTTAAAAAAGAACCAATTTTGGGTGGATTCTGGGACTTCCACCTACACAATCAAAGTAAGGCACCTTATCATTAGTGACTTAACCCAGTCAGCCGCTGGGGATTCCAAAGTAAGTAATCTAAATTACCATTTGACTTAAACTGTGTGGAATTTGTGGTGGTTCAGTGGATTAGGTTGCTGTCTCGGTGGGCTGCTGATAAGGTGCTTTAATCCGAGAGTGTTGGCTTGAGTTCCCCAAAAGTACCATAATTTGCACCTTACTAAGAAGGTATGATTGTAAGTATAACCTGTGCTATATATACATACAGAATTAGCATTCCCCTGTCTGAGGGCAGCACAGACACCCTGTAGAACCTAAACTACCACAAGCTTCAAGATGGGAACACACTCTGCCACTAGAGACGAATCTGTGGCAACAACAACACAGCAGTAGTACACACATACATCTACAACACCGACACTGGCTACTACCAAAGAAAACAGCCAGTCACAGCTGGTGAAGCAACACCCTCTTTGGCAGCACTCCACGCCACCACTCACTGCAGCACAGTAGATGTGACACACCACCCACGAGACAAGTCAGCGCTCACCTTGGTCGGTACCACAGATGTTGCATCGCAGACTGATGATCAGGAATACCGTCCATGTTTCCTTCCTGCGTGACACGAAACACAGACACATCTGATTATAGGTGGAGTGAGTAAGTTTTGTTTTACAAAAAACTCGCCTTATATGCAGCGATATACAGTATTCTAAGAAAATAAACCAATAGATTATCTTTCGCTATTGTTTTGGAATATTACTTCTGTGATGGTATGGCCTGAAAATCGTCTTTTTTTTTCATTAGTAGCAGTAATAATCTTGAAAATGACTTTAAAATTTCAACCATCTACACTAAGCAGTTTGGAAACAACAAATGAATTGCTCAGCACACACATTTACATGGTACCTACACTCATACTGGCCGCTTGAATAGGGTTGATGTACCGGAACATCTGAGTCCTGCCCAGGAACACAATGTCACCTGGAAACACAAAACACCATTCAACAAGGAAGAAACATTTTACAAACTTTGGATCAGTGAAATGTGGTATCACCATACTTTAACAAGCAAACAATCATTAAACAAAGCAAAGTTATTAAAATACAGAATACACACATATACAGATAAGTTAAGACCCGTAGTATCGCATACTAATTACATTTTGCCAGGGATTACCTGGGTGGCAAGAAGAAACATTGCATTTACAATTACTGCATTTACATAGGCACCTGCATATTATAGTTTGGATTATGCCAGTTTCATAATGCTAACCAACTGTGATACCCAAACTTCAAATATACTACACAGTATCTGGTTACAGAAGAGTGCGAGTGAGTGAGTTTAATTTACGCCGCACTCAGCAATATTCCGGCTATATGGCATATATTGTCTGGACCAGACAATCCAGTGATCAACAACATGAGCATCGGTCTATGCAATTGGGAGATGATGACATGTGTCAACCAAGTCAACAGGCCTGACCCCCTGATCCCATTAGTTGCCTCTTATGACAAGCATGGGTTGCTGAAGATCAATTCTAACCCAGATCTTCACGGGTGGTTACAGAAGACACACATGCATGTTAACACCAATGCCTGAGTATATCAAGTCCAAGTTGTCTGTGGAAATAGATTCAATTGGTCATAAAAGGAAGATCTTCTGATCTGTCAAGTGCGAAACACTATGAATGAAGGTGTTTTTTTAATATTACTGCTGACACCAGGTGTTTACGAAGAGTGTCAGCATCTCCTGCGCTTCATATTTTGCATTAAGAGAATTGGTCTCTGTCAACCCACGCTTGTTGTAAGAGGCGACTAACGGGATCGGGTGGTCAGGCTCGC